>JABUQX010097260.1:7500-22662 GCA_015478945.1 Trachelipus rathkii | reverse complement strand
TAGGCAATATTATTACTTTATATCCAGCAATAATAATAATAATTTTGACTGTTATGCCCATTAACTTACGAATAGATATAAATATTTTAAGTATAAAATATTTGGCCATATTTGGCCTGAGAAACGAAAACAAAAAAGAATTTTTTTCGAGAAGTGCAGTGGGCAAATAAGGATTAATGATAATATTACGAAAGTATTTTAACATTAATATATAGAAATATATAAATTTATAACCAGTTTTATTATAAAATAAAGTTAAATGTTAAATTATATAAAGATATTATATACTTATATATAAATATTAAGGAAGTAAAATATTCAATTAATTAGCGTATATTTATTATATTTACATTATATACCGATATGACATTCTTTGAGAAGTAAGATAAACATATAAGATCTTCAATAATTAATTAATGTTAATATCATATTTATACAATTATATCTAGAAATGCATCACCTTTTGGTTCTACTACAATTAAATTCATTATGAGTATGTGAAGAGCTTATACGCGGCGGGTGGGCATATACTACTGTCAACCAGTAAAAATTCGCAGTGATATAGATCTATAACACATTCTTAGTATATATATATTATATAGGACTTTATAGGATAATGGTATAGTTTATATATATATGTAGTGGTGGCGAATCGTTTCTCCAGACACCTTTTATAGCCATATTCATTCATTTTACCTTGCCATTTTTTTTGTCCGATATCAATGTCAGGACAGGGACAGGTAAGAAATGATATCTCTGCCCTCTCTCATCAACCTTGGAATACACTTAAACTCTTATATATGGGTTACCACGCTCGACTACCGCTACACACAGTCATGTTTACCCTAAAGTATCTTGTAAAGTAGAATTAGTAATAGAGGGGGTCACTCAAGGGTGGACGCCGATAAATTTGAGCCGCTTATCTCTCATTTGTTGACTTGATCTGTGTGCCGTTAGAGTATTTAAGGCCCTAAATGGGAGTTCTGGCGCGTCGAGTGTGATGACGATAATTTTTAGGTACGCAGCCAGATTAAGTCAGCGGCTAGCTAGAAGAGCTGCACATCCACCTTTACATATATTATTTAAATTATTTTTTAATTTAAATTTATTATCTATTATTATTATTATTATCTATTATTATTATTATTAATTAATTAATTATTATTAATATTATTTTTAACTTATACAGTACGAAGAGTAAGCCGTAGCGTTTAACTTCTGAGTTGTTATAATTATTCTCTTTCTGTGTTCCTTCGTTTACTTCTTTCATTCATCCTCCATGTCAGTGTCTCTTTCCAAAATCGAAATCCCATCGATTCATTGCGTGTCTCTCTAATGCCCTCTGGATACAACGTACCTTGCCAAACGACTCACGCCTTTAGGTTTGCGCCGCTATCCGTGCAGGGTTCCTCCGATTAAACTACTAGAAACTCCGACTCCGACACCGATCCGACTCCGACTCCACTCCGGCTCCGGCTCCGGCTCAGCTTCTGAAGTTTTATTATTATTATTATTATTATTATTATTATTATTAATTATTATTAATTACTTCATTAATTATTTAATTATTTATATATTATTATTATTATATGTTATATAATTGATTCACCTACGTGGTTTATTCTTCGCATCCAGTTTCTGAATTCGATATATATTATATCATGGGTTTAGGATTTTGATTTTAAGAGAACGTTGGTGTGCTTACATAGGGTAAAATGATTGACTCACATTTTAGAAGACGCATTATCGATTCCTTATAGGGTGGATCCTAGGAATAAACTCCATTAAGGTGTATGAGAGAGAGAAATTACTAAATAAATCTGAAATATTATTAATAAAGCTACTGAAAACTTGATATACAACTTTTTAGGTTGTATCTTAGGTGTATAGGGCGGAGGTAAATAATGACCGACATCTGACCATATAAAATTTAATATCTAGGGACGCAGCCCCACAATAATGAAAATATATTGACATTAGAGAATGAATGAAACTCGGTATATCAAACCTTCTGCAGGATGTATCTTAGATGACCCTCGGGTGTAAATTGACTATGGTGCCGCCAGATGGGGGTAATCTATACACCCCTAAATAAATCTGCAATATTGACATAAGAATCACGAAACTTGATATATAAGCCTTTATTTAGGTTTGATTAATCTTAGATGTATTATACCGTAGGTAAATAATGACACCGATTTGACCCAATTCCGAGCGGAACCATAAGCCTCGCTCAAACTAGAAATTATTGACATAGAATTCAATGAAAGTCTTAGGAGTATGCAATGTTTCTGAGCGATCTGTAATCTTAGATGACCCTGGGTGTAAAATGAGCTGTGGTGCCACAGGCGTGAGGTACTGTAAATGTGTTCTCGTGAGCTATTTGACTAGAAAAACGAAAATTATATCAAATATACAGCCTTTTTTAAAAGAAGTTATAGATGTTAATTATACGTAGGTAAAATGACCTGATTTACCAAAGTTCCCAGCCCAGGGTTACCAAGCCCTCCTACATAAAACCTGCAATATTATATAATTATTGCGTTGAACAAAACGAAACTTGGGTATCATCTTTCTTAGATGTAGCTCCTCGATACACAGAAAAAGTATAAAAAAAAAAAAAAATTAAAAGAAAAAATTAAAAAAAAAAAAAATTTAAAAAAATTAAAAAAATAAAAAATTTTTTATCTAAAAAATTAAGAAAAAAAAGTTTTTTAAAAATAAATTAAAAAAAATTTTATAATAAAAAAAATATAAAAAATTTAAAAAATTTTTGAAAGAGTATAAAATTTAACAAATTTTTAAATTTTTTTTAAAACCATTAAAAAATTAAAAAATTAAACATTTTTTTTATCTTAAGTTTTAAAAGAAAAAAATTTACGTTTTTTAATATCCTAATCAAACACCCTCAAAAGCCTCTGGTAGCCCTCTGGGAGGCCTCTTGACCCTACCGGCTCATCATCCAGCCTCTACAACGCTTTCACGACCATCACCTCCACTCATAATCTACTATGATGTCTAATGTGACCTGTCTCCCTCACAGCTCCCTCCCCATCTATTGATCTAAGTGATGTTCATCGTCATAATTCTGTAATAACATAGAACAATAATTTCAATTTATTTTTGATATTTCATGTACATCAAAAACAGTTTTGTTTTTATTACTAAACATCTTTACGCTTTTCATATTTAGAAAGTAAAACATTTGGGTTTTTACATACCTACTTTATAAACCTGCTATCCAGTAAAATCATTACACCCTACATGCCTCCCCCATCCTACCCAATAGATATAGACTATTTTAGATATTAACAGGGGGAATAATTTATAACAAAAGATTGGTTTAAGATCTTTGATCAGTACTCTATACATAGTTTCTAATGAATTGAATATGATCATGCCTAACATAAACTATAAGAGATACACATACTTAAACAATCAGTAAAGTAACTATACATTGAATGCCAAACTATGAAATGAGTTACAAAACATTATTCTTGTGATGGGGGTTGAGGTAGATTGCGAGGTGCATATTTGAGACTGAAGTGATAGTAAAATTAATTCGTAACAAATTTTATCATACCTATTCTGATCTTAATATATCATACTGGAATGTTATATATACAATCTTGAATACTATACTGCTAACAGTAGTTAGACAAATAGATTTTCAAACATCAAAAATAAAGCAAATACACATAGCGGGCATATCCACTATTATGAACTAAGATATAAATAATGTACTCAATCAGATTAGTAGTAGAAGCCTAGTAGTAGTAGCCATAGTAGTAGTAGTAGTAGAGTAGTAGTAGCTAAATAGTTTTAGAATTTTTATCCCAAACTTCCCGACAAAAAAAATAATGTTCGAAAGCTTTGAAAAACAAGAAATCCGAACCTTTTATACTTTTTTATTTTAAATTTAAAAAGGAAAAAAAATTATATCGACATTTTGGTCAATATTCATCATTTCTCATATGAAATGCAAAAATAAAGTTACCCCCAAATTATTATAAGTTACTCACTAAATTGGCATGGTGCCAATTATGTTCTTTAAATAGTGATTTTTTTTCTTAGTCGTACAGTTTGTAAACACGTAATATATCCTTTTTAACATATTTGACAGCAAATTTTGTCGTAAAAGATAAATACCAAATGTACAGAAATCTCCCAATAAATAAGACATCACATCAAGGAACTTTTCTGTTACATTTTACGGTGAATTTTATATTGATTAGATGTTCGTTATATAATGATCTGTTAAATTATCAGGGTACTACAAAAAACAAATAACTTTGCACTACAATAGTATTATTCCCCCATTTTCCTTCTTACGATAAATCATCTTATTCTTTTTGGCCGACGACGATTGAGTTACATTATCTTTAGATCAGCAGCATCTTGTGTACTAATATCTACTGACCGCACAAAATAAAAAAGACAATAAAACGCACAGATTCCAATAATCGGCTACTTTTATAGATGTCTAAAATTTTACATTCTGATTTTGTATTCAAATTTAAACTTCTTAACATCGCTACTCACTAGACAATAATACCTAACCCGATAGTACGATGTAAGTTCCATACTTCACCAGTAGTAACTGACATCAGTGTATGCCCTCAACACACGTAACACAAAGTATTTTTTTCTATTACGTAAAAATACCATATCGTCTCTATCATTTCTTTCGTATTACCTACTTGATTAATATTATTGCGTAATGTATCCTTTTAACAACTTACACAGTATTCACCGTACTATTCGCCTGTACATAAGTTATTTAGCTTCCGCTACACATCTCTGTCTGCCATCCAGCAAAAAATTATTCATGAACGATATATCATAACTCATAACAGATACTCATTGATCAGCCGCACATACAGCTATACAGTTTAGTGTCTCCCATAGGGCTAGAACAGAGTACTCTAGCACGACGCACACCTGTAACAGGTATGGCCAAAGAGGAAACTTAGGTCACCTCTTTTTTTCTTTAATTCTAATCTTTAATAGACCCCTTTTATGTTATTTTTACTTTAATTTCTTTACCCTTTTGTAGACTTGTCCCATGAGTAGAATTGCTTCACACTCGTAATATCATTTTCTACTCCTATTTCTCAAGACAATTTACAGTTTTTTTGTTTTTTCTACTTGTATACATTAAGTACACTCACCGATTTACGTTCGTTATAATTAGAGACTTTATATCTATTTGTTTATGCCTTTTTGTTTTTTCCTCATTTTTATTTCCTTTGTAAGACGGTGTTTTATTCTAGCTTGTCATCCAATACACATTTGTGTTTGTTCCCAGATAATACCTAAGATAACCAAGCGACGGTCAATCTACTCATGCATCATAGAATCCGTCCACGTCACCCCCGCACACCAATCCACAGCCTTGGGCCCTATCTCTTGTAAAACACATCATTGACACCTTACGGAGGGTTTTATTGAGTGAAGATCAACACAGATGAACATTTTAATAGTAGGCTTTACAACTTACATCAAATTTTGATAATAGGTTCTTCATGAGTTGAACTCCGGTTAAAAAATCTGGGAGAGGTGCTATAATTAGGTAATTATACCTCATAATTTATTTTACTACACTATTACTAGTTCTTTTTATATTTTTCTCTCCTAAACTTCTCTTTGTGAACATTATTTTAGCTGCACCATAAATTAAATTCATTTGTTTCACCATTCACACATTATATGCTTAACCTGACAGTATCACCATCAGAAAATATAGATTTCCATACTATAACATGTATAAAATAAAACTATCACACCACTACTACTAATTCTTATCTCGACCTCTCACCACCATAAGGACACCGTTTCAATCCTTGTCTATACTCACACATGTAGACAATCGCCCCGCGGCCATATAAATACTGCCGTGTGAGATATATATGGCAATCTATTTATATTATATTTTTCTATTTTGTTTTTATACACCCCTTCTTCATTTATATATATATAATTTTTTTTTTCTTTTCAAACCTTTTTTTTTTTCGCTATCATTTTATTATTCTTTTATATTTTACATTTTTTATATTTATTGCACACTTTTTTTTTTTTTTTATATTAATATATGTATTATTGATTTTTTTTTTGTGTGAAATTTTATTGTGTTTGTATTAACCACACACTCTTTGAACATTTTTTACGACAATTTTTCTATTCTTTCCAAGTTTATAGGAATTTAAATTACTCGCATATAAAGTAAGAATTTTTTCTTTTTTCTGTTATCTTCAGGACACCCCCCTTTTTACCCATTTTTCATACTCCACGTCCCGTCTAGTTCCGTATACAGTCACTCCATTACACTGGGTCAGAATTGACGGAGGAGGAGAGATATTGGTAATCATCCCCCTCACACTCCTCTCGCGTGAGGGCCGACGGCTAAACGTCCTGCCGTTGCTTACCAGCCCGTCCATACTTCCCGACTTTTTTTTTCCCCGATCTCTCCATAAATCGACTAAATTTAGATATTAATATTACTTACTCTAGGTTATATTTACAATAATCGACAAGCCATAAGTATAGTCTTGCCACCTGATGTTGTGGAAAACACTCTCTATAAGTCTTATCGCATAACACCACTCCAAGGATAAGGCTCATCTCATTATAATTCCTGATCTAGTGACTACTATACGCGCTCTACGTGTACTCACATAATAATACCTTATGATCGAAGATTTGACAACTGACTAACATTATAACAGAGTTATTCAATACGTAATACTACAAAACAATTAGTCCTCACTAGCAAATGCCACGCATGTACGAGCTGTTAGATTGGTATCTCTGTTCACATGTCAGAGTGTTAATCCTAATGTAATCGTCACTTGATAAAATTTCCAACATAACTTCACACTAACACCCCTTTTCGCTATTCGCCCATCCTATGAATTCTATGTTTAGAGTGTTCAAGTCTGTGTTCGCCAGACAGTTTACGCATAGCTATTATGATTCTTGTTTGAGTTGTCACCGTCATCTGCATACACAGTTTAGTTAATTTCTTTTATATAGATCAGTATTTATATATTTGTTTTTTGCTAAAATTAAAAATAGATATCATCCATAAAATTGGTATATACTAACTAAATTACAGACCCATTCGAGGTAATGCTACTCGGGACATCTCATGACAAGGTGTTTGTAGCATCGAGTTAGGTGGAAAAGCCTCCTGCGCATCATATACTCTAGATAAACATCATGCCCGAGACAAAGAGAAAACACATAAACCAAAAATACTATAAAAAGTGGCAAGATAAGTCGGTTTGAAAACTGATTACCATATACACAATGCTTCTCACAATCTTACGGTCCTGAAGTCAACTACTGGTATTGTGACGCATCGAGTACCTCTCTTAACCTTTATATACGAAATATAGCACTCTACAATTATCTACGACAAATTCGTGCATTAAATCAGTTTACTTAAGACACTATTTGTACACTCATACTAGTAATCGAATTTTACGCACATATATCTCACCGCATTGGTTATATTCTTTAGACTACACCAGCCCAGGAGAGAGTATGCTCTCTACTTAAGTTTCCCATTCAAAATTTATTATCAAGACTAACCCTCATCTCACTGACTCGCATACGTGCCCCTATAGAATACCTACTCGCCACATGGCTTAAGCACGGATAGAAATTTTCAATAGAAGTTCTCATTCCAACACACGTTCCTACCAAATATACTTCTCTAGTCCGAAAATCAGCTGCATTTACACTCACACATTATCACAAGGTATAAAAGTTTACAGATACTCACCCGTACACCTCCTTTACCTTTTTCAGCCTCCCTCTACATCTTGTTGAAGAACTTGTTAATTTAATAACTTTAATCATCACGTCTTTACTACCCCTTTGTGGTTCTCCACAAAATAGACGCAATCTTGGGCTAACTTTTTTGTTATAGGATCGAGTAATTAGCGAGTAGGACGAGTCCGTGAGAGCCAGTTCGATGCAGCATACATTGATAAATAATGATCTACACATGAAAAAGCTCCAAACTTGCACTACAAGTAGTAAATAGCACATCACTACGCATCACCCTCAACCTAAGAAACTATCAAGAGATGACATTCACAACTGTTATCACTATTCAAGTACACTTACACAAACATCTTAACACTAACATTTCTTTTAAAATAAACATATTCGACTAAAAACAAAGGTAAGACTCGCTGCCTTCCGCACAGAATATGGTGAAGATATGCACTATACGTTACATTCTTGCTTCCTTTTTATACACGCCTCCCTCTATACCTATTACGTTCATCTTCCTCCCCAAAGTACTCGATATAAACATCACTTTATTGCTCATACGACCCCAATATTGTGGTTTTAAATTTCTCCTCCGCGCTTGCGCAGTCTGCTCGTCCGGAAATTATTTAACTTAAACACTCATCAAAACCAAGCTCACCTAGCGAAGTCCCCTGACTACATGCACCTACATGAGCTCCACGTACAAAATCACTCTCACCTTCCCACATCCGCCTGTTCTCGAAATCACGAGAATTAAAAGGTAAATCTTCACCGTTTCTCTCTCACACCGTAGCTTGTTTTCACTGCTTCGATACCATTTGAGCCTTTCTTTGACAATCTTTACTCATAAAATTATAAGGATATTATTTTTCCTTGCACTCCATATTTGCACGTCGCCTGCTATATATATTCTGCTCTCCCATTGTTTTACGACACTGTGCTAGGCAGGCCGCTGTAGCGAAGCGGCACAGCAGCACGCAGGTACGTCTTGGCCAGCGCGGAGAGCCGGCCGATCACATGGCATTAGATCTCCGGGAGAGTTCTATTATTAAATTTAAAACTGCGACAACATGTCTTACCTGGCGATTCGCATGTATCGAACACACCTTATCACAGGTATGACAGTGTATATCTTAACATCCAGAATATCGATAGGCACAGATCCACCGGGACGACGGAAAAATAAGACACAACATAAGCTAAAAATCCAGCGTACGGGAATATAATTATCAACTTATACTCCGAAGGTTGTTTTTCGTAAATGCTTGTTCTGTTTGTTTAGAGTTTGTTGTTTTGCTTTTTTGTGTAAATTGTTGACTCATAATTAAGTTAGTTGTTTGCTGTAATACTGAGGATAGGTTCCTGTTGTTATTCCCTGTTCATATCTCCCACAAATACATAATAATTGTTTATTATCTACTTGAGACTCCTCGATGTCTCATATCCGGTCATTAAGGTTTTCAACCCTGGCCACGTAGCTCACACCCTGCATGTACATGACACTAGAGGTTGTACCGCACCATGCCCCGACAAAACTCTTTTCAATGTAATCCGACAGTGACTCGGCACGAGGTCATATAATGAATACGAGTAATTTCCCGTCCCTACTTGCCACCACCTACAAGTAAGTACATCACAAAATTACGATGCCCATCCGAGTATCTCCTCAGTCACCCCGTTTTTTCACACCGCCAATGTCTTCCCCTCTCCCTCTACTTTTTTCATTTTTCCGCTTTTTTTTTACGACTCCGGAAAAAAGTCATTTCCACTTGCAGTCATCATATTTATCTCAGCAACTGGACATCTCTGACCACACTGCTTTTTCAACAGATTACTCTTTTAACTCGTGATGATATCATATTAGCTTTTCTTGTTCTTCCCCGTCGTGGGTCCCTTAATCTAAATCACGAAACATCTGCAGCAGGTCTCCTGATAGCGGGTGTTTTGCTTGCTCGTTTTTGTGTGTACTGTTGGCGCTGCGTTTTCTATCTCTGAGAACTAGTTGGTGGCATGACTATTGACCAAAGCACAAGCATAGGGTGGCAGGTGTTGGGTTTTGTATGCAGACAAATGTTGGACGGCAGATTTACTAAGTTTGACAATTAGGACAGACATCACGATAGGCACCATGTGGACTTCATTAATTCACTTGTACACACTATATTTCATTATGTTTATATGTAAAAATTGTTCAATTTAATTCAAGAAAAAATTCAATGTAAATTTGTAGTGTTAAGTTAGCACAATCGGTATCCTTTGCAACAAGTAATTATTTCAGAAAGCACAATTAACATAGTTTATCTCTATCTTACTACTAACTTTAAAAAACAATATATAGCTTCTTTAACCACACTTACCTAAAGATGACTCCAATTAATAAAAAAAAAAAATTCATTAACAATAGTATACAATATAGTCTTACTCAGAGTTATTATTTCACCATTTGGCACATTTATGGGCCTATGCCACATGAAAAGAAATTAAAAGATTAGTAAAGAGGAACCACAACAAGCAGAAAAAAGGATTTAAAAATGACTCGAGTGGTAAGTATACTAAGCATATGAAAACCTACAAAGATCCACTAAGGAGAAATTCATTATAAAGAAACCATCTTACATTAATCGCAATATAAAATTTAACACCAGAAACTGTTGGAACAATGATCTGAGCTCCCCTTCGCCATATACATGTAAGTATAAGCATAGCTGTTAAGACAGTGGGCAGAAAATTGGACAGAATAAGGTTGAGACTTGAGACCATTGATAGAGTAAGATAAAGAAAAAAAAGTATATTATACAGAGTTGTTTGACTACTTTAAGGTCTCTCTCTCATTACACATTTCTATTTGCTGGATCATGGCAGCAAAAGAAAAAACAAATACAATAAGACCTCAGGATTTTCACATCCATCCTCCACGGCTCTCTTCCCTTTTGTTTATAAAACGAAGCTTATTTAACGATTTGTAAAATTTAAAACTAATAATAAGGTATGACTAGCAAAGAGAAAAGATACAATAAGTACAGTGTAACCAAGAATACAATACATATTAAATGAGTAAACAATAAAAGACTACCTGACTAATAAATTAAAGCCAGTATCGTAATTACTTAGCGCACTAACTATTAAAATTTTGTCAAAATTATACTCAATTAGGCAAAATCACATTTTAAAATTATTTGGCAGGTTAGCAATGTAACAATTATTACTTATAATTAAGGAATGCATAATTATTATTTAGATAATGCGTAAAACAAACAACAATAATTTGATACCATAAACCACTGTATTATCTTTGTAACCACGATTGGAAATATCTGGTCAGAATTACTATTTAAATTAAATGTTTTACCTAAAAATATTGTTTTTTTTTTTTGTTTTCTGGTATTTTAATTTTTTTAAATGTTCTTTTCAAAATTAAATTTCATCTGACAAGTATTTTCCGAACTGAAACGAAATGAAGATAATTCAAATACTGAAAATTTCTTTCCTGTTCGATACTATAAAATTTTCATAATGCCACTCAACATTATAACTAATAATTTCGGCTAAATAAACAATGATGACCAGATAAAGCAAAAAAAAATTTCAAACCCCCAGACTACGCTAAACCCAAATTTACAAAAGGAAACATCCAACTGTTCGACAATTTTCTTATTTAAAATATAAATATTCTAAACATCTACTTTTAAAAGCAGGAAGTGGGTAAATATTGGTCTTATTTCAATAGAAACTTCATACAATATATGAATGATATCACATACTTGAATCATCTTTATTAAAAGCGATAGGATCATTTAGCTTTAGCTTTGGAAACACTCCTATCAGCAACATCAATATTTGCCAGATTTATTGCAGCATAATAACCTTGCATAAGAGCTAGAATTGATTTAACAATAGCAATAGGAAAACAGAGCCACAACAACAACCTAAATACTCCTAGACCAAACAATATATTTGGGCCTTCAGTAAAATTAAGCAAGTACAACATTGAGTAAAATAATTCATTTCCAGCGCAAAGCGTGAAGAGAAGAGGTCTAGAGGTGTAGTAAATTTTTAGCAAAGGATTGACGTTTGCTTCACCTGCTTTATGACTCGTCTGCCCAGAAAGTAAGGTTCTGAAAAATAATACACAGAATGAGAGGTAAACTTACGATATTTATCCGCACTATTAGTCATAATTTAAATTATATTGAATAAAATGGCTGTAAAATAAATAAAACTAAATAATTTCTATTTTTTTTCAGAACCAGGCACAGTTCATAAAAGTAATTTTTTTCTATACACTTTTGAACTAATATAACTACACGTTTATTATCCACAATTTAATAATGCTAGCTTCGTTATATAACTTTAATTGACTTTATTAAATCTCAACACCTAATAATACTGTATCCGTTTTGCTACAACTGTCTTTCCAACTCTATAAGTCGAAGTAACTGTAACGGAACACAAATGTTAGTTCCTCAGTATTTTCATATTCGTTTTAATCAAATTTTCAAAAAAATTCTTTAATAAATTAGAGGAAATATTTTGGAGCAGTTGACCTTCACTGTCCATGGTACTTGTTTCTTATTCTTAAAAGTTTCAAGGTCTTTTAGAATAAAAGAGAAAATCTGTGATGGAACACGAGATTAAGTTTGTATTTAACTAAATAATAATTTTTTTATTTTGAGTTTGTGTACAGGGACAACCAATGCTATAAAAAAATGGTTATATTGTGCTAGTAGAACTAACAACAGGGAAAGTTCCTACAAAAAACAAGAAAAAAAACTGTACTAGGAGGTTTATATTTTATAAAGGATGTTCAGCTCATGGAGGAACACAAAAACTTTGTCACTTCCAAAGTGATGGGAATCAGAAAAAAATATGTGCAAGACAATTCCAGAAAGGAATGGTAAGTATATAAGGGAAGAATTTGAGTCGGATGGCTAAGATGGCGTCGTAACCCACAAATATATGGGTGAGCTATGGTAAGAGGACCACACGAAGAACAAAGCAAAGAGGATGGGGGGGGGGGGAAGGGTCCTCTTTCATCATGTGAAAGCCATGCGTGAGATTAATCTGTCCAATCGTAAACGGGGGCGAGGGAAGCCGCGGCCTCGCTGAGAGGAGCACTCGCATTTGGCAAGATAAGACGGCCAGTTGAGCATGACCAGTATGATTGGGTTTAACATTCCGCAGTTTGGCGCCACGAGAACCCTCTGCCCAACACGTCTACCAGCATGAGAGGAAATCATGACGGATACTAGTGTAAAAAACCGTCGAAGGAAGATGCACTAACAGTATATCCAGTGGAAGGTATCGTCTGTTAGTTACCCTGTCTAGCACGTTTGGCTTCTTCTATATCAGCTCGCTCGTTCCCTAGAACACTCACATGGGAAGTGACCCAGCAGAAGGCAATGTCTCTCCTCTTCATTTGAACAAAGCTGATGAACTTTTCTATTGCTGAAACCAAAGGATTTCTTGTTGACCGGTCAAGCAGTGCCAAGAGAGCGCTTCTATAGAGTTCGAGAAGACGGTATAATTACGGTCTGGTTGGAGGTTGCTAATTCTGCCAACAGTCATAACCAGCGCTATTAGATCAGCCGAGCAGATGAACGAATAGGTCGGCAGGGTGTGGGAAATGGTGAGATCCGGGAAGAGAGCTGATGCTCCCACTCTACCATCCCTCTTGGAACCATCAGTGTAGAAAGGTGACGAGTCTTTGTGGGTGTCTTTATGGGACATAAAGGAACCCCTCAACTTCGCAGGATATGCTTCAGCTTTGGCTAAGGACTGTATCCGGAAACATACAGTAGGGTTCGGATAAACCCCATTTCGTATGAACGTTGTCGAAATTGTAGTGCAAACGATCGAAAAGGCGAAGACAAGAAATGAAATAGGGTCACAACCCAGCAAACGACCAAAGTATGCTAGGATTTGGAGGAACTTTTCTATTAGGTGAAAAGGCTGAGGAAGCCAGACCTGAAAACGAGAGGAATAAAGAGCACATTAAGCTGTTTCTATAACGCAGGACAGGGTATCATCCCAGTCTCCACTCCAGGTCTCCTTAGGCGCTGATCGAAATTCACATGCTGCATTGCACAGATCCTCATTCTGAATAAGATCAAGGAGGAGAAGATACGATTGGAAGGTGTGTCCATATATGGCACATCCATAGTCCAACCTTGATCTCTCCCTGGCTAACAATCCATATTTGCAGTTCTTTCCCCTTTTTCCAAAATGGACAACTAGAGTTGAGGCTGCCGTCAAGAGATCCAGCGATCGCGGTGGGCAACTAGTTTTCAAAAACATGATTTTTAATGTGTGGAAGGTATGTAAGGAGATCATCAAACAACAAACAAGGAGAACCTCACCGTCTGGCTCCACTTGGATTCGGAAGTCATACAGGTTTGTCATAAAGAGAGCCTTATCGTCCTCCTCGACGGGGTTTCTCCGGAAAAGCATCGCTTTCGTTTTAGAAGTAGAGAACTTGAAACCACGCGCACTGCACCAGGACGTGGCCCTGTCGATGACCAGTTGAAGCTGACACTCCATACAAGGGAGTTTAGCCTCAGTGACATACATTGCAAAATCATCCACATAGAGTGAGCAACGGACCGAGTCGGGGATGGTATCGACCCCTCCTTCCATGACAAAATGCCTGAAAGAGTGGTGCCGCATCTGACCTAAAATTAGGCATCAGGGTTTGAAGGAAGAGGGGATGTTGCCACCTTAAGGCCCTGGGAGTGAAGATTTCGCAGAACTCCCACCCTCCATGTGAAAATAGAGCCTTTTCAGATCAAAGAGGAAATGGCGCCGACGGCATTCATGAGAAGAGAGAGACTCACGTACATCATGGTCCAAAACGAAGGAGAAGATCCTGAGAATTTCAAGAGGGGGTGAAATGGGGAGCATCACAAAAGGGAAGACCAGGAAATAAGATAGGTAGTACCGTACATAAAAAGAGGAAGTAGGAGACAAACACCTGGGGAAGGGCAAAGGGGATTAAGCAACGCGCGGAAACAAACTAAAAAAACTCAATAATACATAGTAATAAGAAAACTAATAAAGAAAACACTCTATAGAAAAATTAATAATCAATAAAATAATAATAATAATATAATAACCATAAATAAAAAGAACAATAAAATAATAAGAATAACAAACAACAACAACAACAACAATAAACTAGGGGAAGAATAAAATAAAAACAAAACTATAATAAAAGGACATAGTAAGAAGATATTTCGCGGGGCATAAATTTGTCTGAGCCCCCCTCTCAAACTGCAACGGAATTGACCTACATGAGAGAGGACATTAATAATAATATAAAATTGAATAATAATAATAATATAATAATAATAATAATAAAAATAATATAATAATAATAATACATAA
>JABUQX010097260.1:0-2500 GCA_015478945.1 Trachelipus rathkii | reverse complement strand
GAGAGATTTACCAGGGAGCACACGTAAAAATAGGAAAAATATTAAAGATAAGGTAATGACAATATCTTAGATATAAAAAAATGCTTTTATCATTTAGTAACATTGGTTAAGTTAAATTTTGGGAATATGGATATTGACCAAACATAATATTAGTGAGGAGTAATTGTTCTAGAGATTAGTACAATCAATCGATTGCAATTATGACAACATTATAAAGAATGAAAAAGGTAAAATATAGTAAAATTATATATGATTAATGAATGTATTAGAGAGTTCATGAGTTGTATTTGACTAAGCCAAATTGGCAGGTTTTTCCTTACAGTAGTATAAGATTAAAACTGCATGTTATGACGTTTATAACAAATTATATAAAGAGCTTGTTAAGGTCTGTTATTATAGGTAAGCATGTACTTTATTTAGCTACATTAGATTTTCTTGTCAGTATGGTAGTAACTTTGTGTATACCATGCTAAGTCTAGTTATTGACAAGCCCTAAGGGTTGTTGTGAGATTGATATTATTTTAAGCATGTTTGGTTAATTGGTTATCATATATTAGAGTTGATAATATAATGGTAACTAAGTCTTGAATAGGCTCGCATGTGCAATTTTACTGTCTCTATATATTTCTAATGTTAATTAGTTAAGTTAGTGTATAATAAGGTACTGGTAATATGGACGAATGGATAGCCTCAAGTAATCTCAATTAACCGATATATAGAATAATCTGTTATAATTTTAGGAATAATAAAGATATCATACTGATCCTAATTACCTATGAGAGATTATATATATAGAAAAAAATTCTATATATGAGATAATTTATACTATATAAGCTAAAAGTATAAGTTATGAAATATAGGTTATCTTAGTAATATATGAGATAAGTTGCCATAATTATCAAAGTAATGTTTCGCCATATATTATAATTAATAACTATATGATATATATAGCTGATCATAAGATAAATTAAATAATATGTATATTTATCTTCTCTTTCATCGTTATAAATCCCATCAATAGAGACAAATTTTAATTCATATAATCTTATCTTATTTGGTTACAATACTTGAAGTTCTGTTACCTCAACAATACGAGTATCACTAACTCATAATCCTCATATAATGATACAAGACACACAAGTCTTTAATAATATAATGGTATCAGACGTATGAAGATTTGTTATGAAAATATCATATATAAAAAATACAAATTTATATTTTATTTTTAATTTTTTTTTATATCTCCAGAAACAAGATAGTACAAGAAACTTAATATTATCGAATCAGTATCGTGTGAGATTGGTATATGGAATAAAATAGCATATTAAAAGAATGTGCTTTTTATCTATATATAAACGTAAGAATACCTCCAAGGCTAAAACTCGCAAAAATGCCAAGATCGGGGTCCTCCCGGTGCATGACAAAATAGGTGTGACTATCGTTGAGACATTAGCGTTCCACCTCCTCTGTTCTCCCATCATCCGATCAGGCCTACCGGCCCGCCTTAAAAATATTTATTAATGGATCCCAATGAGTGTTATGAGTTTTATGAGAAATTTTTATCTATGATTTTTATATCATACACCATTATTCATCTCCGCTATGGAGCAATATTGGTTATTATAAAATTCTATGTGAATGATACAAAGGTCTAACCTATCCATAGGGTTTTGGAGATTATAAAAAAAAATTATAAATTAAGTAAAATAAAAATAAATCCATTTTCCTCGAAATTATTACAACTAAAAAAATTAATATTTAGTGTAATTCTATTATATTTATCATCTTATATGACATATTTAGATGTGATTGAATAGAAGTATACTAGTAATTTATTAGTATGGTCTATTTATTATATAATATATATAATATAGTATAACATATATATTATTATATATATTATATAATATAGTAATATTATTAATATATATATATATATATAATTATTTTAATATAAATATATATATATATATATTCTTGATATGATAATATATATATTTTTCCTATGATATAGTAGTTTGAACTTTGGGCATTGTTGTAAAAATATTTAAATCAGAAAATGCAGTGGTGAATTAATTCCTTAAGATTATATAATTTTAGGAGATGCATATGATAAGAGGTGGATAACCTTTTCAAGTTCAATTATTACATCATAAATTGAAATTATAGTATTGAAGAAGTAAATATATTAAATGTATAGTAAAAAAAATTAAAATATATAATCAATATTATTAATCAACAAGGATAATATAAAGGAGACAATAGAAAGATATATTAATGTAAAGAAAATTATTCTCAAATTTCTAGATAAACTATGCTACCTAAGTGTGGATAAGGACAAGGACATGATCTCTTATTCACTATACCCTACCAAAACCTTTAAATCATCCTAAAAACACTAGAACCACGCCATATTGGGAAAGTGATCATAAATTCATAATCTGTATTTCTATAATTAGAAAGAATAATAAAAAAAAAATTGTGGAAATGTTCGTTTATT
>JABUQX010097259.1:0-29064 GCA_015478945.1 Trachelipus rathkii | reverse complement strand
TTCCTTTATTATTATATAATGTAATTATTTATATAGTGATATAGTGTTGCGAATATATATGATGATGTAGATATAAATTAATTATATAAATTATTAATTATATTTTTATATACACATTATTAATAATATATATATAATATGCTCAATTTATTATATATGGTTCTATTTACATTTAATTTATTTTTAGAATTAGAATTTATATATATTTATATTATCTGATAATTGCATAAATAGCGATTTTATAGGGCGTGCCAGGCGGCAGCCTATTATATTATAGGTGTTCAAAAGGGGTCAGGGAAAGCACCTGCTGGTGTATAGCATATATACAGTTTATAGATTTCTTAATCCTGATGCGTAAGATTACGTACGTAAAAATATGTTGTACCATTTGAATCATAATTTAAGAATTACTAATGGATATTATTATATTATCTAGACGACTCTGCTTATATTATTTTCTTCGCTTTGTTCCCTCTAGAATGTATTTGTACTACTCTTCACCAAAACTTTTTACCAACCATTGCATGTGTGTCCCCTTTTGATATCATTTCCTATCTCTTTTACATAGGGACCTTTTCTTCGTATCAAGTTATCACTAGTGAATTGAGATTCTTAGTCTTCCTACATACCACATTTTGTTTGCTAAATTTAAGTATTTTCGTAAATCACAAAAAAAAGATGCATCCTAATTTAAAAATTACGCTATTTCTTGGTCAATAAAATCTTCAACCATGGTTCTTTGTTATAATTATTATTATATTAATTAAAGTCATATTCCTTGATTTTTATACTGTCACATTTTCTCTTAAAGTTTTATGCTCTCTCTAGGGAAATTTTTTTAAAAATTTATTATTTTCATTCTATTTACTTTCCACTTTATCAGTTAGTCTATAAACTTTCAAGGAATACTTCTTACATATTTATTACGTATTAGACTGAGTAATATACTGTTAGGTAGATGGATTGTAGGTTCTGACATACGTTTCTTTATTTATATATATTCTTATTATCAATATTTTTATTGTTTTATTGGCTGTTATTGTTTATTTTATTAATTTTGACGTTTCTTCATAATTTACTTTATTAGGATTTGTTAATTGTCTTTGAGAATTTTAATAGCTTTTGTTATTCACTTCTTCTTTCTCATATTTTTCGAGTTATCATGTTTCATTGTTGTCTTTAAGGTATCATTATTTATTAATAAGCTATATGAGCCAAGATAGTGCTTGGCCTTGTGTTAAATGTTAATAATTAGTATTACGATTTTTCACTAAGAATATATATACGGAGTTCTTGTTTGCGGGCACGCTGTTGTTGCTAGACGTGAAAGAGTGTTGTAATGTCAATTCGCATTGGTTGTATATTTATTCTGCGCTATATTGGGTTGGTCAGTGAATGATGTAAACTGTGATTGTGGATTTTTGCTGGCCAGGTGTGGTCATATAACTGGCCATATTGAGTTGTGAATGATGAATTCTGAGGAACTGGATTCTTGACTATTGATGCTGTATTATTATCATTCTTCATTTTCTCTATACTCCATTATATATGGAAGTACAGGCAACCTTCTTCTATTATTGGGGACAATCCATCTTAGATTCAGTGGTTAGCTTATAACGGAGAAGAGTATGGTAGGAATACCCCCTCCTCTCTCTCTTGTAGTAACTTTCTTTTTATTTTTCCAAATTTTTAATGTTTGAGGGAGAGTTTTTTTAATGATGTTTCTAATACGACGTAGCGTAGCTTTACTTTCTGAGGCCTGTTTAAAGGAACATGTCCGTTATTTATTAAGATTTAAATCAGAATTGTACTACGTGACCTATTTGTACTATTTGTATTAATTAGTATTCGTTTTTTTCAGTGAAATGGTTTCAACCTTTTGTAATTTTTTTATTAGAACGCCTAAGTTTGATTAACAATCTTAATAAACTCATTTCTTTAGGGTCTGTCTAAAGTTTCTTATCTTCATAGGGTCGAGAATGGTTGGTGACGTCGAGGCAGCACTCTGTGCGTGTTTTTTGGGATGAAGTTCACACATTAAAAAATAACCGTGTGGGGATCGAAGTAACCTCTTTTATTTATTACTTTTAAGAATTCTTTCCTTTTGAAGGTGGAAACTTTGATTTTGCCAATTTACATTTAATTTGGACTCCATGTCGCTTCTTCTCTGTCCAAATCATACAGTAAAATTACTGTTGTGTTAAGAAACAATTTCGCATATCGCTTGCTTTGATGAAAAATATTCTTGCTGTTAATGAAATTACTACAGAGTATATTCTTAGATGGTGATGAATAAACCTGTGCAAACGCACTTCTCCTAATTTTCCTTATTCAATTTGTGGGCATTAATCATCTAATACATATAATTTTCACATAAAAAGTGCATATTGTCCAGCGTTCTAATATCGTATATGCCTTTCGTGGAAATTTGAATTAATCATTCATTTATTAAATTTATCGAACGATAATTTAAACATTTATTGACACCTATATTATTTTTACAGGGGTTTGTCCAAAAAATCTCTCATTTCCCTTTAAAATATTTAATAATGAATAGGTTTTATCACATTTCCTGTAGGTCCAGGCTTACTATAGTACATTTGTGCCGTGACTCTCGGAACTATAAATTTCTCCATCATTCCTCATACTCGTTTAAGTGAAATTATATGAATAATGTAGATTTAATTAAGGATAGATATATCAGTAGAAGTACATGTATTTTAATAAAATTTTCGGACAAGTTTTATTTATATGATACAATATGTTTATATAGACAGAAACTTCCTTGTGATTTTTTATTCGAAAATTATAAGCAGTTTTCATTTATTATTGAAAACAAAAATAATAATACAAATTAGAGCGAAACAAAGTGATTAAAACATAAAATAAAAAATATAAAAAAGAAATCATAAAAGTTTTTAAAAAGTCTTATGAGTTTAAAGACAGTAAAGTGTGCATGGATAAGTTAAGTAGCTATGTAAAGCAAGAAAGTGTTATAAGCAGCTAAAGCAGAAAGTTTAGACAGCTAGTAAAACTACTGTAGTTATAAACTCAGTTAAATGCAGTAAAGACAAAAAGCATACTGAATCCCTCTCTAGGTAACACCTCTATTGTATTTTACGTGTTTTAATCTGCTTTAAGGTATGCTAAGTGTTATTGAGTTGTAAAGCAGCGTGAAAGCCAGAAAGTTAAAGGCAGCTAAAATCAGTAAGTTTAAAGCTAGTAAAGCAGTAAGGTAGTGGTAAAACTACAGTTAATAGTCGTAGGATACTAAAAAGCATGACTAATCCCCGCTAATGGTGTTTAAGGTAATTAACACCTCTCTGATTGTGAGTGTTACTGATTTACTGATCTTTAAATGGTTGATGTAAAGTATATGGTTTTTTAAATAAAATTTTCCGTGACTAATTGTAGTAAATATATGAAGATGGACTTCATAGTATATTTTGAAACGAATACTTCTTTTGAATAAGTTTACCATTGATATCAAATATTTTTTTCGTTTCACTGGCAGGAAATCTTTTGCGTCTTGCGGACTGCATCGCTGGCGGGCTGCTGTTACGCGGAATATGTTTTGCGCTCTTAGTCTGGGCGCACTGCGGCGGTTGCGGGAACGGCGGAAAATACTGCGCTCTGCGGTTGCGGCACCGCGGCAAACCGGTTTAATTATTCGCGCCTGCGGGCGCACATGCGGCGAGGTTTCTGTCTGAAGGGGTCTGACCTGCGGACCGCGGACTTCGGAATCTGTTTGCGAATCACTTGTCTCAAACTGTGTAACTCTTTTCAGATTATATATTTCTGTAAAATTAAATATAATAGTGTTTAATAAAAAATATCTAATCTTTCGTAGTAGGAAGCATTTCTAGCAGTATTGTAATTGTACACCTTCGATTCCTCATACTTTAATTAGCCTAGGGGTAGTCACCCATATTAGGCTATTCTATGGCCTCTAGGGGAGGCTAGATGCATTTTTATATAAGAATGCCACTCACGTTTGGCATTCTTATATAAGAGTGCCATTCACGTTTGGCATTCTGTCTAGATGTTGTCCTTAAAACTTCGAAAGTCTTCCAATTTTCTGTTTACAACATGTGCTTTTTTTTTATTTGTTTATTTCCTTTTTTTTTCTCTCTCCCTGGTTTAGCTTTATTTATTTTTCTTAAAATAATTAAATTTCTATGTTTACAGCTGCTGAAGATTTATGTGAGTGAATGATCAGAACTCTTAGATCATCAATATTCATTGATTTACTTTTACTTATAGAAAATCTTATAATTAAATTTACTCTTCTTCATTTAAAATATCAAGGTTGGTTTAATTTTATAATTATCGTTACAGTTTTTACTATTATTAAATTTCGTAGGACATATTTTGAACAATAAAATGAACTATTTAATTAAAAATTAGTTGATTTTAACAAACTTTTTTTATACTGGCATTTTTCTCGTATATAATATATACGATTGTAATATGCCAACTATATAAAATTTCTGATATTCTTATATCCGAATGTAGATCATTAAATCCTGGCGCGAACATTTGACTACTCTTGAGAATGTACTACAAAGACTCCAGGAAGAAGGTTTTACCATCCCCGACAAAGTGTGAATTCGCTTCGTCGAGCGTAGAGTTCCTAGGTCACTACATGCAAGGCAGTAAAGGGATTACATTGAAGATAATAAAATAAAAATCAATTGAAGACTGATCCCAGCCTAAGAATAAGAAAACAGGTTGAGATCATTCTTAGGCTCACAGCGTTACTACCAATACATTTGTGAAAGAATTTGACGAAAGCTCACAGCGCCATAACTGACCTGACGAAGAAGGGGAGCCGGAACCAAGGTGAAATGGGAGGTCTATACACAGCAAGCCTTTTGAAAAAACTAAAGGAGGCATTAAGTTCGAAGCCGATCCTGAAATACCAGAGTTGGAGAAGACCTTTACGCTACAGGTGGAACGCCTCAGACACTGTTTTTCTCTAGGATTTGTCTCGTAACAGGAAGGCGAGATTCTGTCTTCGATACTCATGTGGCACAAGAAACTGTCAGCGACCTCAACAAAGGTACTCAACTATGGAGGAGGAGGCCTTAGCAATCATTACTGGCATCAGAAGTTCGAGCACCCATTCTCTATGGAAAGGAATTATTCACAATCAGATCATAGACCTCTGACGCTGATGACAGTAAAAAAAGATATGAGAAACTCTAGGTATCATGACATGGTCACTATACCTCCCCCAAAGGTTGATTTATCTTGAACCACATCAGTGGAAAAAGATAACGTCATTGATGAATATATGAGTAGATCAGAATTTGAAGAGACATTGTTTTTGGTAGATGAAGCTAATTAAGAAGAAGGAGCACTCCAGGATGAAACCAATGTTATAATACCATGTAAATAAAGCAAAATTGTATCAATTTGCTAAAGCCAAATTGTTGTATCCACAATTTGTTCAGGGTTTGAGTATCTTCTTGGGCCAAAGGACACTGTAACACAGTTATACATGATATGTATTATCAAAATTTAGGTTTCATTTGTTTGTTTGTGCATTAAAGTTCCCATAATGCTTTTGCATAGACCCCTTCCCCTTTACATAACATGTATCTCGTGATTGCCATAACATGTATCACGTGATAGCCCATCCAAGCTGAATATGTATATATATTGTATAATTACATTATCAAAGGAATTAATTGAAATTATTATGCAAGCCAGCTCGGTCAATTTGTAGATTGTTTTTACGAGGCTACTTCTCTTAAAAGAGTTTAAAAATATGCCATGTATGACTGCTCACTATAACTACAAAAAACCTACCTCCATTTTCCATTATTTATTATATCTATTATTATTATTAATGTATTATTTATTATTATATTATATTATTTTATTATTATTATTTATTTATATTATTATTATTATTATTTATTATTATTATTATGCGTAATGCGATGATAAAAAGGAAATTTCCCTGATAGTAATTATTCCCATTAGTCTGTTACACACTTTTTTTTAATGCCAACCACTCTTTAATCCAAACCATGTACCACCTCCACTTATACTACATTGCAATAACTTATTCATCAGCCTTATGTGGGGAACCTTATCAAAGCTTTACTAAAGTCTAAATATAATATTAAATGGATCTCCTCGGTCAATGCAAGTCTAGTAATGTATTCCATAAATTCTAAAAGAGGTTTTGTCTGACATGACCTACCCTTTTCTGAAACCGTGCTGGGAGTCATACAATAACTTTTTTGTAATCTTCTAAATATTTCTCATACTTTGACCTTTCAGTAACTTTTCCAGAACCTTTACAACACGAACAGAATGTTTAACAGACTCAATATATATTCTGGTAGCGTTGAACTCATTGTCTATCCTTCTTAATTTTTCCTTACTCACTTCTTTCTTCATCATAAATAGGACAACATATGTCACCAGATAAAGTTATCACAACGTTCTTCTTTAGAATTATACAGACATGTTGTTGTGTTCTCTATGTGTTTTTTAATGTTGTTTTAGTTACCTTTATCCCCTTTATCCAAATATTTCATAACTTCAATTATAAAATTAGACATTGTAGTGCTGCTTCTCCCTTCTAGGGTTAAAGACGCCCTAAAAAGTGCATATTATTTTTGCTAGATTACTACCCTGCATTTCAGAATCTCTACTCATTATTGAAGTCCATACCATCCGCAACAAAACTGCAGCTTTTACCTGGCCATTCAAATATGGTCTAATAACGTTTAATATCTTTTACGTCAAATTCATAAATTCTGTAAGTCTATTTGTATCATGCATACAAGAACTATTAGTCTCGCAAAATATTATTTAATCTTTCCTCTGTAAACACATTGACAGAAAATAAGCATTGAAAATGTTGGATCCAAATTTTTAGTAATGTAAATGAGAGTCTGCACTCCTGGATTATACTCATCAATACTGGATTTGATTCTTCAAGTTAGTTTCTGCGTCCTATTCTTTCGTTTTGTATTAATAATTATTTTAAATATAAATAGAAGTGTGCTAGAGGTCAGACTTTTCTTACAATGTTTAAAAAGTCTTATCAAAAGTGTAACGAATCCTTGAGTTCACCAGCTTTAAGGATTGGAAGGTTCTGCCTCTCTCTTATGTGTGGGCGCTTTCTTATATATGGACTGTTAAGTTCAGTTTTCTATTCTTCCTATATTTCAATTATAATTATTCTAATTTCTTATCTCTTCCATTATCTAAATATTTGATTTGATTTCCCCATATAAACATCTATTTCGCTTGTTCCGTTACTTATTAATTTTTCTATCAGTCTTATATACATCCGGTTCAATCTCTTACTCATGCAGTTTATGACAAAATCCCACCCAATAAGAGGTTTTTCGTACCTCTCTTATTTCGTCCCTCCACATACAAAAAAAGGCACTTTATAATAGAATTGTGTATTCTTTATATAAAACATACTGACTGAATTTCTATTAAAATTGCTTAAAATGTTTCCCACATTGATATAAAACGTTTTGGTCTATTAACTCTTTATTCCCAGCATTATACTTAAGCATGTCTTCGTAATTTTGGTTAAAATCACATTCGGAAAACTAATATTCCTTCCTACTTAATTTGCAATTTTGGGCCCAGATATCACATTCATATTAAATTCAATTATATTATTGGTCACTAAGTTCTAAATTCCTCAACCTCTAACCTCACCCGTCCACCATACTTTCATCATTTTAATATTAAGTCTAATAGGTGCAGTTGTCTTGTGGGTTGATGGACCATCTGGCTCAAAAAGTATCTAGTATATTACAATGTATAAAATACTGAACTACTAAGGTCCGTATTAGACAAGGAATCCCATTGAATGCCAGGAAAATTAAAATCACCCATTATTACTTACCTTTTTCTTTACTGTGGCTTGCTGTCTCAATTTCTTTTACAATTTCTGAGTCTAACTCTTGGACTCTGGCCAGGGAGGGTCTATCCCAAAAATGCCCCTATTCTATTGATATTTACTTTGACATAAGGATATCTACCCATACCGATTTCAATATCATGATTAGTTAAAGTCAGTCATTAATACAGATTGAATATTGCTTTTTTTTAAATTTATAAAGCGCCACACCCACCACCCTTCTTTCCTCTTAGCTGGTATAAATAAAGTGAATATCCGTCTATTTCATTAACCCATGCTAATACAAAATATAATTCTTTTCATTAGGCTTGATGCATTTTTTGCAAATAATGTCAAGATTCTCATTTTTGGTATAACTAGTCAGCTCATCTTTTTTATTTCTAAGGCTATGAGCAATTTTGGAAAGCATTGATTTCGAAAATGTCGTTATTTTTATGGCTATCATCCTTATTTGAGCCTGTAACAACACTAGTTTTATTTATATCACCACTATATACGAAATAATAATTGCTATATATTCGTATCAGATTTAGCCCATCACCTCCAACTTTACCTTGTTTTTTTTGCTAAACAAGTCCTTCAAACTGGTGCTGAAAAGCCAACACCCCTTACGACTCAAGTGCAACTCCAATGCGCAAAAGATCTTTATCAGAAATTCTCTCCACAAATTCCAAAACCTAATATTTTCTGCAAAACATAAATTCCTAATCCTCTCATTTACACCTAAAGCCTTACTCCTCCATTCCGGACTTGCACTAACCTAGGAAAATCCCAGAAATCATGCACCTTCTTCCACTAACTTTCATCTTCTGAATAATTAATTAATCATGCTTATATTTTAATCAATGATTTTAGATCTAATTAGACAAAATTAACTCCTTATTCACAAGTCACATCTGAATCAACATCGATGGAACACCGAATCAAAATCTAAACTCTATCTATCCTATCGACGATATCACTCACTCTGCACCTGATAACATACTCTCAATCGTTTTCTTTTTTATTCTTACTTTGCAAATCCTTTCTAGGTAAGGTTATCGTTATACATTAGAGATCTATTGGTCTGCGCAGTTAAAGTGCTATGTCATCTATGTACACTTCTCTTTAGAAACACATCAACATTACCTAATTGGAGCACGGTCTACCCTGAATCTCCTGTCGCTCCCCATCTGGAAGTACTAGTTCGTACACCTTTACTGACAATGTATCAACAACTGATTAAAAAACTAGTTGGTTAGCTCTCTCAGATTAAGAATCAAATCATGCTTGCAAGAGTCAAACACACTCGTATTATGCTATTTCTAATTTCATACATTTTTACTATATCTTAATCTGACCTATTTTACTTACTTTTATTCATAATTTATTTTCCCTCTGTACATCCTTCTCCCTCCTAGATATTTGTGGAGTTAGTTTCCTGTACTCTTTCACCCCTATATCGCGCGAGCTCCCTCCCGCCTCGGTGACATGCCCTAAACTATACTCTTTTACATTTTATGCAGTTTGAACATAAATTAGGACCTAACACTTCCCTCCTTTCTCAACCAAATACTTCTTCTTTCGATATCCATTAATAACCTTTATTCACCATCTTGCAAGGTCTCCTTCCTTCAACACACATTCTCTGCATTCAAAACAACAAAACAGAACAAAAAAAAATCCTTTTCATATATTTCAACTATCATTACTATTAGTCTCGTTTTCTTTTACGGTTTCGCCACAGATATCACTCAGAGTTACATAATACTTTCTTTATTATTATCTTAACCAACCGGTACTGTATACTCTCCTATTATTTTCTAACCAACTACAGTTTTCCTCACTCTGTTGATCTATCCTCAAAGTTAAGCCTATAATAGATAAACTTAGCCTCCTCTCTTATAAAGAGCGTGATATAAAAATTAGTTAAATAATATAACAGAGGCGTTATATCTAGCTTTTAGACCCTTAATTTTCTCGAGCGCAGAGAGAGACAGTGAAGGTTTTGGAGGGATTTTTGGATTTTTTGATTTAAAAAATCATTTTTTGCAATTATATTGGATATATTTCTCAGAATATTGATTATAGTAATTTTGTTGAGATTCGTTGGCACGTCAGTGAAAAATAATTATTTTGTCATAATTACAGAGAAGATGTTTCTTTTTTTTTAAGTTTATTTAGATACTCCCAAATGGTATTTTATTTTTACACTTCCTAGGCCCTAATATCGGTAGATTATTTCAAATTTACAATAATAAATCATTGAGGTTGGGCTCCCCTCATAAGGTGCGTTGTTATAATAAAAGACACAAGTTTGTAACTGGCAAACACTAAAGAGTGTATAGTTTTTGTTATAAATAAGACCATAATAATATTACATTCAGAAAATAAAAGAAAAGACAATGTCTCGAACACATGATCTTTAGTTGAGCGTTTTGTGATGTGTGGCTATAAGAATATTTACAACAGAAGCAGCTACTTAATTCTATGATATTTTTCAAGTATTATTTCTAATTTTTTCTATATTTATTGAAGATATTAATATATTTCACTTAAATAGTACAAAAATTTTGAAATATCTTATTATTTTATTGAGAAATAATGGCATAAAATATTCAAATATGAGTGTCGAGATGACAAAACTATCTACTGATATTTTTGGAGCAATAATCATAATCGTTGAGCAAAATCGTTTTGTGAACAAATCAAATTGATTTTTTTCTGTGCAGCGATCCTGCTCAGGGATATATGAAACATCAACAAAGGATAGCAGGTCTAAAAAGTTACCGAATGAGTCACCCATAAACCTGATGTTAGCTTTGTACAATTATTTTTTGACCCAACTTAACTAAAGTGTTTTACATCCAATATCACTAAAGACCTCTTAGTAAAGCAATTAAATATTTAATTCCTATTAATCACCATATATATTTGATTACCACCTAGCACATATATGGCCCTAGGTGATGTTTATTATAAAAATTATAAGAGGTAGGCCTAACTTAGGTTATAGCTTGCTCATGGTAGGGTAGAATCTTAATGTCTCAAATAAATGAGATATTATCATTTAAAACAATTGTTATTGAAAATATAAATATTAAATACAGATAAATTATTATTTAATAATTCAACTAATAACGGTAGCAAACCATAGTCAAGACCTTGTACAGGGAAATCTCTTCATTTATCTCCTATAGAAACCTAAAGACTTTTAAAAAACATTATCAAAAACACTAAACATGAGTCCAATACCGTTCAAAAATATAACGACCTAACTCATTAAGGTTTTAATATATCTATGCTACATTTACTCACAATAATATGGAAAGTGTATACAACTATAAATTCTCTTACACAAATCTTACAGTTAAAAAGGATAGACCATCATAAATTTACAAAATTGTAGTGCAAACTCTCCATATAAATTACACAGATGGTATAGTAGTAAAGATATGGAAGGAATGTGCAAAAATATTAATACAACCCTACATTCAGTGGGCCACTTAGATTTACTAATTTATTCAGATATACTCAACTTATTGTACGTTCGTTACTCTAATAAAATAATTAATAATTGATAAATTATATTTTGATATATATGTTGGAATATCTCTTTACAATATATAGGTTACACTATGTCGTACTATTATAATTATCATTATATATATATAATATTTTAAAATAATACTTAGTTATATGCCCCCTTAATTAAAAAGTTACAAGAGTTATAGTTAATGATCACAATAATATACGTTGATTCATAATATATTCCAATTTTCGTAATTATTTCCTAATATATTATTATATTAAATATTATTGACTCTCATATTTACTTAATAGGTGATTTATATATAGGTTAATTATTTGAAGCTGTTGCGCTATAGTAGACCGTTCTTTAAGTTGATTGAGAGGTTAATGGTTTAACTGGTCTTATACAATTATTATTTATTCATCATTAGCTTCTGGTTATATGTTATACCAGATGATAGTTGGTTTGGATCCCATGGTTACGCTAATAACATAAACGATTTAAAACCAAGAAATAAAGAACAGGGTAGTAAACCATAGTTATATAATATATAAGTATCCCATACAGTGTTATGGTATTCTCCTTATCTGTAGTTCTGCGAGTGAACGTAATATCCTATAGAAATATGCCAAACGTTTGTCAATAATATTGGAAAAGGTAGTAGTTACAAATGATTATTAATAGTGGTGTGAGGGACGACGGGCTCGTCTTTCTCTCGCTCATTATGCATAGACACGTAGAAGCAGAAATTGGTTGGATTCCTTCCACGAGAAGGACTATTTCCAATATATATAAGTAGGATAATTTGCATATAATAGCATTCGAATGTTGCCGATGATATCAAAAAAAAATTACTATCAGGTCAATAATTGAATCTTTTTATGGATGCTCTCAGGTAAATGATCTCTTACAGAGTCATTTATGATCTTATGTGATGGGTGATCATTGTAGTCGTACAGAGTTCAGTTTAGCATATGATTATTATAATATGAAACTGAGATAGGCTTGTTTTATGTATATGCCTCCTCACCACGCCGGAAAAGGAGTGCTAATCCACCGGTTAAACATTTGCATAAAGCAGCTACAATATGCCGAGTATGATTTTTCCTATTCATGACTGATCTATATTTGCTGCCAGGAAGAATTACTTGAGCAATTTATTGATAGCTCTCTCGTGGTTTATATTTTCATTCAAATAATTGTTTGAAGCTCAGATAACAATTTGTTAGATTATGTTGGAGAGAGCTGTTTTATGTATATGGTGACACTATTCAGTCAAGGATAAGCGTACGTCTCACCGTTATACGAGTTTTGCATTAAAGGCCAGCTCTACATCATATAGATATGCAGTTTTTGAGATAATGACGATCTCATCAATACTATGTACAGTGGAAAGATTATTGTTTGACGAGAGGCTGTTTATGTATCATGCATACACAGGCAGCGTACATAGAAATCTCCTCCCCGAGTTTACATTTTGCATAAAGCTTACAGAATTAACATATATGGTATGAAGTCTCAAGGCCACACGTATACTTAATCAAAAATATACATCGTCTGTTTTTGCTTACTCTCTTGTATAGCTAGGCGAGAGAGTTGGTCAGAGAGTAGAAAATATGTGGTGAAGGCGAACTAGGTTTGAGTGAGAGTAGCAAAAATGTAAGAGATTAGATTGCACTTCAGGAATAAAAAAGAGATGTGTTTTAAGAGAAAGGTGTTTAGTGTAATTTTGAGGAGACCTAGACTATTGAGAGACGCGTGACAAAATGAGCGTTAATAGATATAGCTGATTTTGTTGGAATCGGATTTTCGCAAATAGTGTCGCACTTGAGACGTACGAGAGGATTCTATAAAGAAATGTAAAGTAGATGATAAGAGAACGGAAGAGTGTGGATGAGATTGGTGTCTGTTCACCCCCTCTAGCGCTAGCTGTATAAACCCCACTAGTAGTGCAGCAGTGGCAAACCGCGTATGTAACGTTTACGTCCGCAGAGTGTAACAATCGTATTGATATATTGTTATAGACTATATCGATACATATGCTTCTTATTTACAATATTTATTCGACTTAAATTTACTTTATATGCATAATTTAAGTTTCTTAATTTTGTGAACCACGATTTTTTGGGTTCTGTTTTGCATACCTCTTCTTCGCGTCATACTAGTTCACCCATGGCTTTTTAGCCTCTCCACATTCCCATAGTGGACTAGTGTGTATATGAACGTTTACGTCCGCTAGGGTTAGATATAGTAAATACCGATCTATTGCGGACCATTATTTACTTATATTTCGCTAAAATATGTGTAAAAGTTTCTATTCTAAACATTTTTGGGCTCGTTCACCTCTGCACTACTTAATCTACAACCTTCATGCTTAGCCTCACTCCACAATTGCTCTATTGTACGTTTACGTCGCTAGGGGATTAGATAGTGCTGGCATAAATAACTAGGAACCCTAGATTCCCTAGAGCTTAATACCCAACAATAATATAACTTACAGAGATACATTGGACAACTTACTTATCTCCACCTAGTTTTTTCTTACCTCAGTGTTTTACACTATGGTCTTCTTTAATCCTCTCTAAGTTTGTGCTTTAGGATATTTCGCTTGTGTCACTGACTTAAATGTCTTCTTGAATTGTATATCATAGCATGGCCATAACACTTCCACTTAGGTTTATTACTATCTGTATTCTAGATTTTAGGCATCTCTTTATTGGTGATGACAATAAAGTTTCAAAGTCTTAGAGTTGGCGTTTTTCGTTAGTTCAATTAACACTTTTTTTTCAGTGAAACCTCAGCCTACTCTATTGGCTATCCGCCTACTAGTCTAGGTTCGACCCAATAAACTAAGGTTTGCTTATTAACCTCATTATCAATGAACTTAATAGTTGCTTTCCTCTTACATTTCTCAATTAAAACTTAGCGTTGTTCTTTTTATTCTTGCGGTGACATTCGTGTTAATTTATAAACTGTTGCCCCTCAGTAAAAAGTTACAATTCAAACATTAAAGATATAAAATATTCACAATTTTTATTTTATTTTCATTCCAAATTCAATTTCTTTCGACCATAATTTAGTCGATTTTTGTGTATTTTAAGGTTTAACTTTTAATCTTATTTAAAATTAATTGCTATTATTTTACTAATTTTTCAGAAGGGAAAGCTGACGTGCTCGTTGTGATTTATTCAGAAGGACAATGTATGTGATTGATAAGAACTAGGGAAAGCTATTTTCTTGGTGATGAATGTTCAAATCACCAAGAGTGGTGAATTCAGACATACATATAAATTGTAATTATGAAGTTAGATATTCTCTCGGCTCTACTCTGTAACTTTGTTGTTCAGCTCTGTAGTTCAGCGCTCTGTATAAATGTTCTTTCCACGGTTAATATTTCCACAGAGAGAGAGTACCTCTCCACATTACCCCCCTGCAGAGCTGAGGCCGGGGCGCTCTAATAATTCTGTGGTCAAATTATAAAGATTGTTGCCGCCTCAAGCCGGTGCAAAGGTAAAACAGCCAAAAAAGAGTTTAACTTAAATTTTCCATGACCTACTTTGAAGTGGCGGCGAAATGACTCCGTGCGCGCTACTAGCTCGCAAGTAATTACTGACGAGTGTCTCTGCTGTTCTGTTGTGCATAAAATACAGAGAAATCTGAGCGCCGCCAAACCAACCCTCAAGGGGCATGAGCCCTATCCGAGAACGAGGAAAGCTGGGTGATAATCGGTATGTGTGCCAGGAGTGGTGGACGAGGTGATGTGGTGCCTAGAACGTTACGGAGGGAAAAGTGGAAATTCTCGCCACTGGGTACTGTACATTAGATAGGAAGGCTCATGCAGACGGAGCTCCGCGTTTGGCCGAATTGGGAGGAGACTTCGATCTTAGCGCGAGAGGACGAAGGATGCCGACATATAAGCGAAGAGATCTCGCGCCGGGTTCAAGTGAAGGTATGTTGAGTGCCACGCCAGATGGAGAGTCAAAGATGGCAGATGAGGAGAAGAAGAGTCTGGAGGAGATGAAGGAAGGGGAGGACTCTGGTACAGGATAAGAAGATGAAGTTTCCAAAGGAATCAGAATTGGTTTTGGAAACAAGTCCGAATCTTTGGACTCAGGAGGGTTCGCGCCTCAAAATAGGCAGTTTTGAGACGATCGATCGATATTACGTCGGTACGAGTAGGAAGTTGTACTTTGAAGAACTTCTCCTCCGAAGTAACACCGGGAAGGGCCCGTCGTACTTGGGTTTGGAGAGGAGAACGGTGAGAGTCATGCCTCACCAAAAACATGGTACAAGAAGAGAGATCTTTCGGAATGTAAGAGTTCACCTTTTGCTGTGTCGAGTCGGAGTAGGTCTCCAGGATAGGGCACAGCGTTTCAACGAGTGAGGTACAAGGTGGGATCAGCAGTAGTAGAAGGCGGGAAAGATTGAGAAAGAACTCGCCCGGCAGACGAGAGTAGAGCCTAAACGAGTCGAAGTGAAACACTGGAAGGTCTTTCCTTAACGGCCGTATGGTATACCAAGCATAACAAAGGGAGGCGCTTCCGTCCAATTTTCTGGTTGTGGATGTGCCATGAGAGAAGCCTTTAGCTGACGGTGGAACCTCTAACAAATCCCGTTCGAGATAGGGTGGAAACTGGTTGTGTGGATCTTCTCCTTTCCAAAGTTTCCGAATCAATCTTTCAAAGGAAGATTGGAACCACGTCGACATGAGTCGTTCCTGTGAACGCGAGAGAGGAATGCCAAACCGAGAGATCCCAATGAGAACAAGAAAGCTTTAGCATAGATTCGGCTGTGTGTGAGCGGACAGGAGAGTGGGATAGCTTTCGTCCAACGAGTAAACCGATCAATACAGGTGAGGAATTATATCGCTTGCCTATGAGAAGGTGGGAGAGGATCAACAATGCGATGTGCGACTCTCTCAAACCGTTGACCAGGAGGCAAGAAAGTGCCTAAGGAGCTTTAGTATGTCTTTGCACTTTGGAGCGCTGACAAGCCATACAGGCGCGGACCCAGTTTGCTACGTCGGCGTTAACTTTAGGCCACACAAAACGAGCCGTTACCAGTTTGCGTGAAGGCCTCGACGCCAGGGTGTGAAAGCGAGTGGAGATTGCAGAAGACTGCCTTTCGCAGAGAATTTGGAAAGAAAGGGCGAGGGTGGCCTGTTGAAGTGTCACACAAGAGTCTCTTCTCTATGCCCGGAAGATTGAGCAACTGCAGCTGTAGAGAAGAGTCCTGCTGAAGATCGATATTGTCTTGCTCCTGGCACGTGGCCATGGCTGCTTAATCAATGTCAGGAATGGGGGAAAGAGCGTTATTTTCAATCCGAGAAAGAGGTGTCCGGCGGCTGAAATTGGTGCTCCGGAGAATGTGACGTATGTCTAGTGTCGCTACATGATCAGGGTGAAAACGAATTCTTAAAGGGTGTCACTGTATGCACTATAACGGGCACTTTCGGGTAGTGTGAACTTTTCCTCACCATTACATAGACTTTATAAGCATATGCACGGTAAGATGTTGATCGGCTCTTCTGTGGTCGCTCTCAGGTCACGCGCTTAAAAATGGTCACTAGTGAAATTTCGATGCCCGATCTCATATTTCCTACTTAAGTATACAGATATATCCGTAATATCATAGATGCCGAAAACTAAGTCTAATTGACCCATATTTAGGTTTCAGTGATACAATATGCATATTCCGCGTTACCAAAAGCCACTCTTCTTACCATCTCTAGTTGTCTAGCGGTCTCGTGGACTTAGCTAAGCTATTGTGCGTGTGAAGAAAGTTGTCTATTGTGTGGAGCACTACACCAGATTGCTTCGCCCTTTTGGAACTGCTGAGGTAGCTTACCGACAACGACCAACTGGCTCGAAATCGAGGCATCATAAAAGACCCATAGTCGCTTGTCCTCTCGTGCTCTGGTGTCAGTTACTGTCTTACCAGGTTTTTCGGTGGATAAAATTGTAAAACTAAATGAGGAAGATGTGTGTTGCGGACGGCCTTGAGTGCTCTTTGGAAGCCCAAAAGCAGACTCTGCTGCGGAGAACCAGTGCGACCGCTTTACGTTGGTGCTGCTTGCTCAACTTCAGCTGTTCTAGGTACGTAAAATGAGGTGCTGTTGATAATTGCAGAGTCACTATGGATGCGAGGGACTGCCCACTGCTGATTTCGCTATGTAATGATACGCGAATAAAAAAAGGTTGATCAGGTAATCCAGATATTGATACAGACAGTTTCCTTATGATTTTGGGAAGAATATGATCATATGTCCTCGCAAGAAATAGCGGCATGGACCACTCTCCAGGTCTACAACGAGGGCAATATTACCCTAGCTCTCGAGAGCTTGTGTACCTGAGAGAGTAAATATACTCGCGCTCTCGTATTATACTGTCCGCTTCACTGTGTGGAGGATTGAGGGTACGAATTCTCCTCGTATAATACAAAAACGCCTACTCACTCAATATCGGCACGATCAAAGGTGTGAGTGCATAGTGTGTTTTCTCTTCTAGTGCTAGAGCGACATATATATAGGGATTCTAACTATAGATTATATGCCATGTGCCTAGTAAAGGTGTATTGAAAGGCCACGGATAATATAAGATATTGAATCTCGTGCCCTTCAATGATACTCTGGAGAGGGAACTAGAAAAGGTCTGCATAATAAGGATATATACAAAACCGATGGCATCTATTTTTGTATAACTAGGTACACTCATAAGGGTTTCAGACCTACTTTGAGTCGCGGTGATATAAAAGCAATAAGTCATAGGGCACGTCCTCCGGAGCCAACGGGACTGATGGTAGGCTCGAATTAAGCCCCAAAGAAGAAAAAAATGGTGTTCCCAGACAGGGGTGGGGTAAGGAAACTTTGTATTATGCTCGGTATATCCGTGTAGTGTTGGAATCTCTTTAATAGGTCACTCTCGTTACATTCTTTCGCGTTATCCATTATCTCGGTTAGTAAACTGTCTATGGAATTCACACCACTGCCTCAAGATTATACAAAACACAGGTACAAAGGATTCCGAATCTCAATCGTCCCTGGTTTGGCCTCCTTAAATTTTCAATAATTTTCATTCGGAAAATGTTACACATAGTAGTTACAGGTAGAAATGACCTCGACGAAAACTCCCTTTGGTATTATATAAGGTTGCGCACAGATGCCAAGTGCCAACATGGTGATTTAACTTTTCGGCCATTCGGCGGTGCCCTGTTTTTACACATATTCATTTGAAGGTTTATCAGTGATTGGGTGCTCGTGTAAGCTGAGTTCTTTCGAGCAAAGTGGGTGGTCACAGTGCGGTTCCCTCTAATAATGTATAGATTCTCAGTCTGAATTTCTGTAAAAGAAAGAGGTGTCTGATAGTCTAAGGAAAGTGCAATATAAAGATACAAAGCATGATAGCGTTTCGCTCCCTCTCTGTCTGGTAGGATAGAAAGGAAGGGAGATCTAACGACGCGTGAAGATAAGGTCTGGGTCCCTGTAGGTAGCAACAGTAATTGATCTGCTTTATAAGTGTGACTCATGAATTCCCTGTAGTGCGGAACCTCCGATAGGGTAATAAAAAGAGAAGTAAGTCGGATTACGAGTAGACGCCTATTACGAAGGTCTACCATAAGATTGGAAAATGGGTGATCATACAAGAACATATAGCTGCCTTGGGATCTTATAGGGCTCTAAGATATATACTTTCAGCGACGGTGAATAGAAAAACCTCACATGGAACTCTCGAGAGTAGTAGTGTAGGACGGATCCTCCAATTTCCGTACCATAAAAACTGTACGTCGTCCGAGTCACTCTCGATATTACCTCTATGCGATAAGATGATATTATAAAGCAGTTTAAGAAAGTGACAGTCGTGTAAGTGAGGCGCACTAGCGAGATGTTGAAAGAGCATAGAGCGTTATATGGAGTGCTCGCTAAACATCTGGAACTCAGGCCTAGTCGCATATTCCCGGATTCATCTGATCTAAAAAAGAAGTGCATAGTGTTTTAAGCTCCGCGATGATCGATTATGTATAACGGAAGAATCTGAGTTTCCTGTGTGTAAGCTTGTCGCAAGGTGAGAGAGATAAGCGATAACTAGCTACCTCAACGTGCAATGTATGCCTCTCGATCAGCTACTACTAACGAACGTGTGTTGGCTGCTGAGTTTCCTCTAGAATGAGAGATGGATACTAAGGGGGAAGTGCATATCTTAATTCTCCTATAAAAAAAACGTAGATTCATCCATTGCCTAAAGTATATTACGCAGAGCTCATGTTCTATCTCTCTCTGAGTATCTTCCGATTTGAGCGATATACCTGTGCTCTGAGAGATCGAATAATGATTGTTGCCCCGTGTGAGAGAGGAGAAGAAGAGCTCAGTATAAGAGTTGATCGAGAGCTCTGCTTAAGTATGTGCACGGAACGATATGAACGTACTATGTGGGATCACGTAGAAGAGCGAGAAAAGATAAAAGATGTTATATTATATTAGTCGCTGTAATGAGGATGAGTATCAGGTGCTCCGGTTCCTCTTTACTAAATCTAGCGCTACCTCAGCCTCTCTTATTCTCGAAGTAGAGCGCTCTGTTAACCATATCCGTTTTGTGGTTATCCAGTGATGACAATACAGACAGGTGAATGGGAATGTGGTTGATACTGGCTCGAAAAGCGCTTTACAATAGATTGGTGATTGTACAGAGATTTTGGTTGCGTCGGGTGAGAATCAGGGAGGTTGTAGTGAACCTGGTGAGTTTAAGAGGCTGGCAGATAGTGGACGGAATTGGAATGATCTCGTGAGGGAGAAGGATCGGTTTGTATTTGAGATGGAGGCCTCTAGAGTTTTGTCAGGAATGAGCGCAAAGTGAAAAGTGGTTAGTAGATGGGTTGGAGGAGGAGTAGTCTAGATTTTGAAGAGGTAGGAAAGAGGAGGAAACGCCCGTAAGAGGGTGTGGTAACTAAGGTCGTACCACCGGGATATTGGCGCAAATTCTTGTCTGCCTGTATCGCGCTCAGTGATGCGCAATGACAACTGACGGGTGTCTTACTTCGCTCTCGTCTAGGACGCTACTAGTGTTGCTGTGATTCGATGCATAGGATTTTTATGGAGGGAACTGGAGGTGTTGCGCAATTTCAAAGTGTTGTTATCCATAGTTTAGATACATTAGGGAAAGTATGTTAGGTTATCCTCTACAAGAATACATCTCCCTCACTCAATCTCTCATGTTCACCGAGAGGTTTCTGTTCTCTGGTCGCCCAGTGATATGCCTCCAAGCAGAGTTTCAAATTGATTCCTGTTCTGGTTGACTGGAGCTTCAAAGTAGGGGTTTATGGGTTTATGATGCTCGTGTTGTAAAGAGAGTGATGCTTGTGATGTAGTCTTCTAGTTGTTGCCCAGTTCGAACTCCCACTAGAATATTTTTGAGGAGGCAAGATTCGTGGATTATAGATATACAAACTTCGCGAATTATGCTTCGTGTCTTCCTTCGTTCGTAATCAGAAAGTCACGGAGCGGCTCGACTCTCAGCCAGAGCTTCCAAACAAAGCCGGGATTGTTTACGAAGATATACAGAAAGGATTGCATAGATGGAATCTCGCGATGGGTTATGCTCTTTCAGGACATGGATAGTAAGGCGGTGAATTGATTGGCTGTAGTGAGGAAAAAAAAAAGAGGTTAAATATCTTGAAATTGTGCGAGTCGAGCGGTATAATTCAAATTAAGATTGTAGCCCCTCGATAAAAAAGTTAAAAGGCACTAGAGACCGATGGTTGGGAAAAAAATCAAAGAAATTACAACCCTTAGGAGCTAGGACCAAGTGTGAATTCATAAATCGCAGATGTCATTGCAAGTAGAATTGCCAAGAGACACTATACTTCATACTTAGGATAAGTCGTGTGCAAAAAATAATATAATATTTATAAATATATATTATAATACTGAATTAATATAATAGTTATATTGGTATCATTGTAGTCTTGTCTCTCTATGTTCAGCTTTCAATAATCTACTATTTAATTATTTAAAAATCATGTTTCTGCCCTTCAGTTAAAAGTTTAATAATTTATAATGTGAGTATGACCAGTATTATAATTAACTATGTAAATTCTGAAAGCGACATTTTTTTAAATTACATACGAAAGGACACTTTTTATTTTTTTTTATTACGATAGATTAAATGTTTAATATATTTTATTATTTTATTTATATATTATTATAATATTATTTATTATTATATTTTTATATATATATATATATAAAATATATATATATTTCTCTATAATTAATAATTAATAAAAATATATAAAAAAATATAAAATCATAAAATTTTTTTTTTTTTTTTATATTTTTTTACTATTATTTTTTTTTATTTGAGTGAGTGTACTCGAGATATATAAATAGGTTATACACACAGCACACTCATAAGTTGCGGATATTACTTCACCTTGTTAGTAGTTAACCACAACTAAAGGGCTAAAGATTATAAATATATAAATAATAATATATTAATATTATATAATATAATAAATTAATAATATAAATAATGAATATTAATAATAAATAGTGATTAATAACTAATAATATATAATAATAATAATATAATAATAATAAAATAATTAATAAAATAATAATTAATATATAATAATAATAATATAATATAAAGAATGGCTAATAAAAAATTGATAAGAAATTAAAAAAAAATTTAAAAAAATTTTTCGAATAAATTAAAAATGTATAAAATAATTCGTCAATGAAATACAGAAACAAAAAATAAGACAACAAGAGCAGGGTGTCCATTACCTAGCAGATTATAGTTTGATACTCTGACCGACGGATGACTGCTTACTTGTTGAGCTGCAGCTAGGGAATAATAACTCAGAGTGAGATAAAATAGAAATAAGTATGAAGTAGTAAATAGAAAAAAGGCACAAACACAATGAGTGGGTAAAGCTTCACACTCTTAAAAAATACTATATATAAATACCTACCAAACCGGTACTCAAAAGTGATTGGTAGTATCTCGTTTTGTAATAGTTTTTCTCTGGCCCTGTTTGTGGGTGTTTCTTAGATTCCTGTACTATACTAACTTGGTGGAATAACTATCTTCACTTCTCTCAGGGTGTCATACTATCTGAAGCTGGTGAGAGCTAGGATACTCGCTTCTTTTAAGTTGATTAGAAGTGAAATGTTTAATGTGGCTTAATCAAATTTATTTATTTTCCTATTCTTTTATTCAGGTTAGGGTTGGACCTACTGTACCAAATAAAAAAAAAACAAAAACAAAGAGATTAGAACAGGGTAAACCTAGTTTAATACTATTCCAACATATATGATATCATTATTCTGCAGGAAGATTTCTTAACAGAATATGAAGTCTTATGTGGTAGTTAAGTTAATGTATAACAATATGAATATATATTTAGTTTGATGTAGAGGCTGATGTTTAGTATATGGCATATATTATCAACAGGCAAGGAAAAGGACTTCCTTCCCCTGGTATACATTGCATAAAGCCAGCATATGACTGTAGATATAAATTATACATATCTCACACACTGCTATATGAATCAATTATTGCAGGTGTTAAAAAAGTCCTAAAGATGCTAAATTGAAAGATCTCTTTATGTGGACTAGTGCCTAATGTACAAATTTCTCTCTATTAATTTGAGAGAGGCTCCTTTTAATGTATAGTGATATCAAACAAAGGCAAGTGAAAAACATCAGGGATCCTCTGCAGAACTATACACTCTCTGTACAATAAAAGCCCAGTGTTTTGATGCTATTCCACATATTGCATCATATTCTGCTTAGTATAGATTTCTCCTTTTACAGAATATTGAAGCTTTTTATTTTATGGTTTATTAGGCTTAAAATTATAGTGTAGTACTTAGTACAAATGTGCATAAAGCTATTGATAGTTTGAGAGAGGCTAGAATTTATGTATAGTCATACACGAGCGCACTGGTGATAAAGCTCCTCCCCAGGAAATAATACTGATTGCATTTTTTCCCAATTATGTATTGCCTTTGTTGATTGGAGTCTTCAACACAGTAACAATGGTTTTATTATGTAGGCTTGAAGATGAGCGCGTTGTTTTATTGTGAGTGAGTCTATATCACAGTAGGAATAATGGAATCCTACCCCTCGATATGTATAGTTTGAGCTTTTAAGACATGCATTCCATATCTCATGTGGTATGAGTCTCACACAGCCACATATACTACCAATAATTGCCTATAAGGTTATTGTAACTTCTTATTGTCATGGCTGAGATGAGATAGAGCAGAGAGAGAGATAGAGATAGATATAAGAGAGAAAGAGAGATAGGAGAGAGAGAGTAGAGATAGAGAGAGAGAGAGATAGTAGTATATATTATATTATATATTAAGGAGACGAGATGATAGAGGAAGATTTTAGGTGCTTTAGTTCACCTTTCTAGCGTATAACTTAATACCCAGTGATTTAGCCTCAACTTCTCCACAAAACCGCTATGTTAACGTTTACGTCCGCTAGGGTTATATAGATTTAGAATAAATACCGATCTATGCGACCGTATCTATTTTACTTATTATAGTCGCTTAAAGTATAATATGTAGTAAAAGTTTTCTAATCTCTAACATTTTTGGGACTTTATACCTCTATGCCACTTATATATCTCTAAATCACCCCAGCTTAGCCTTACACTGCTCCATAAATACTAAGCTATGTAAACGTTTCGTGCCGCAGTAGGTTTAGATATATGATATATAAATATACGATCATTATGCAGACTTAATGTTAACTGTTTTTTCGTGCTTAAGATATGTGGTGGTTAAGTTTCTAATTCTACATCATTATTGAGGCTGTTTCACCTCTTGCATCTACATCTACCCCATAGTATCTTAAGTCTACACTATACTACAATATATATATGCTTTAATTATTGAACGTTTACGTCCGCTAGGGTTAGATATGTGCGGAAGTAACGGCCTATTACGAGAAACTTAATTTCCCACATTTATAACTTATAAATGAATACATTGCAACTCTTAATCTCACTATAGTTTTTCATCTACTTATACATAGTCTATAACCTTTTTGTGGCCTATGCCTTTAAAATTATAGGATAAATGTATTTGCTGGTGCTCGAATGTATTATACACTAAAAAGACTAATTATCTAAAACAATATTTATACCTATCTCAGATTTTATTATGAGTGCAGGTCTTTTTGATACGCTATTCAATCTATTTGCCGTTTATCGTTATGACAATCCAGACTATTTACTCATACGACTTCATGCATATATTGTCGCCGATCTCAGTCTAGGTTCGCCTGTTAACTATATGTTCTCACACACTAAAAATGTATACTTTTTAAACCGCAATGACACTTCTAAACTCACCTTGTTTTTGGGTTTAATTATTTAAAACTAGCATTCATGAAGCCCGCTTGTATTTTAATAAAAGTTGTTAATTTTGGCTATTGGCTCTCCTCTTACTGATAATTCTTCATAGATAAGGAAGCGTATACAGTGCTGTATGCTCTTTTTAATCAAAAAGATGAATTCTGCAGCGGCGGCTAATGGTGCGTGGCTTAAAATATCGAATGTTTTCCACCTCGAAATATACTACCACCACTCTATAAACAGTTAGTGGCATTTTGTGTTCGGCTCTACCTTTGTTAACTTATTGGAGTTCAGCTACTGTCAGTCAGGCTCTGTACGATTCAGATCTCCTGCTTTAACAGATGTTCTTTCCACTTCCACAGAGGGTACCTCTCCACTATAAAATAGGCCTATAGTATTATTATTATTGTATTATATATCAATGTTATAGCTAGATATAATATATAGCTTATAAAATTTACTATTTATAAGCTAGTTTTTTATATATATTTAATTCTATACTTAATATATATTTATACATATATAATTATATATATAATATATATATTATCTACACTATAATTAGATATAGAATCTATATTCAATAATGATTAATATAGTATATATATATTATATTATAGAAGCGTAGAGCAATTGAAACTATAATGTATTCAATCCATTAAGTGAGATATGACCGAAGGTGTATTAATAACTATATAGGGTAAACTTTTCTGATATCACAGTATATATCATTATTTTTTTTAAACCGCACCACACAGGCACGCTTGAATTGTCTCGCAACGCAACGGCACTCCTAGTAGAGTTTGAAAACCCTATCTGACAAAAAATATGACTTGAGAAACAACCATGAAAGAAATTTCAAATTGGTTGATTGGTCCCAGAAAATTAAGATTAATTAGTTAACTATTAAAATTAAAAATGTATAGTTAGGCAGTAGAGCGACTTATTCACAAATAGGTAGTTATATATTTTCAACGATTGTGGTGCTACCATTTTATTTTAGAATCTTGCAATGTCAAGTTATTTCCTCATAATGGTTTTTTGACGACTATTATTTAATTTTCTTTAGATATACCTATTATTTTATTGTCTGGTGTTTACATCATTTATTTTTGATTGCGAAATTGCTTTATTATCAATTGATAAAGAATACCTCACACTTTTTATGCCAGACTTCATTGCTAAATACATAATCGATAGCACAAACTAACTTACACTAAGTCAGGCATGTGACCACACTAGGCCTGTAACTACCAGCCAAAGAGCCTAACATTTTACTTAACCACTCGATCATTATGAGTAAGACATAATGTTGTGTCTTCTCACCAATACTCGCATAGTGGTGAGCACTGCGCAAAAGGGAGCGTATGTGGTGCCGCATGGAGAATGCACTCAGATTATGGGTGGAACTCTTAGTGATGCTTTCCCTCTTAGTTATTTAAGGCTGAAATATAGCGCTGTTTGAGCAATTATCATATTGGAACAGCTTAGCCCTACTCTTACCGAAGACGGCGTTGAAAATTGACACTAATCTTAGAATAATGAATATTGCAGGTGGTTTAAGAATAGCTATGCAATTTCAAAACTAAAGTACACCCGTTTGTCTCTAAAAAATCGAAGGAACTGTGCTTTTGTCAGGCCTATATGTTAAAGTGGTTGGGGAATACAATACCTGTTAATTTTTGATTTATATTAATCTATAGTTCATTATTTGCTTATTGAGCTATATGTTAATATTATTTTATCCCATATATAACTATTAGCCTTCTTATAAACAGGATTTTATAATAAAATCACAGCAATAGACTCTAAAAAAATAGTAATAAGAATAAAAAAAAAATTATTGTCGCTCTCTTTAGGAAAAAAGTTTCTCAAAGTCCAATTCACCCCAAAAAATTTTACTTTGTGAATGTCTTACATTTTGGATCGATCAGGTTAAGCTCAATTCAGGCCCTCATCTATAAGTTCAAGTATTTAATGATAAGTATTTTGTTTGTATACATCAAGAATGAATTATATGTAGATATTAACAATCTTATCTAATAAACCTGTAACTATAGATGGCCCTAAAATACGAGCACCGAAGCCCACATATTTTTATTAAAGAATTACTCTATGGGAAATTTTAAAGCTTTCAGAGTGCTTAACTTTTTTCCTAAAAGAGACTGCGATTTTTCTTTTCACTATTCTTCTTTATTTTTTTAGATTAGATATATCCTGTGATTTTCATAATATATTAATTGTTTCTTGTTTTTTTTTTTACATAACATAATCCTATACACTGTTTTATAACAACTTTGATGTCAGTTTGTAACTTTTTTTCCTAAAGAGGACGATCAAATAATTTTTATTTTTATTTCATACTATTTTTATTTCATCGTCAGATTTATATAAAATCTTTATGTGAAAATATTGGTATAATAATTACCTCGAAGATAGTATGTTGTACATGTGTTTTTGTTAGGATGAGATCCTCTCTTTTTTATGGCTCCCTGATTTAAAAGTTTGAAGCATGAAATGTATATTAAATTTTATAGGTTCTTTGTGCAGATTTGGTTTTTGGTCAAGGTTTTATTAACATAATAAAAGTATAAAGACAGAAAATTGTCACATGGTCTAGTTAACACTTTTCCATTCAATTGAGTAAACAACATGCTCATGTAAATCTACATATAATACCATAGGGCTTGTCAATATCTATTAGTATAGGTGGAAATAACTATGGCTACACCAGAAAGCAAATAGAGCTAACAAATTGAAAACTATTGAAGGTATTTACTAACCATACTACAAAGCTTTAATAATTGTTGGTAATTGTTTACATTGATGGTCTAAATTGATTTTCACAATTATTTCAGAATATATTGCAAATGTATTAAAACTAAGAATAAATGTAAATTAAAGTTTAAAACATTTATAACAATATTTAGTTCTTTTCTGTTAAAGCCCCCATATCGATATATCAATTATTTTATTAAAATATTGATTTTTTTTAACACTTACATATTTGGAATCAGCACGAAAAGTATGACACTTACAGAAAAACCAATTATATATTTGGAATCAGCGTATAAAGCTTCTTACCAGAATGTAAAATAAAAAAGATAAAAAAATCTCGAAAAGTACCACACTTACAGAAAAATAAATTACATATTTGGAATCAGCGTATAAAGCTTATTAATGTAAAGTTGTTTTATGATTTAAAACTAACAAACACCCTAGAGTAGACCGCATAGATATCAGTCCCCATCATCATATATCCCTATATCCCCATATCATAGTATCATCATATCCCCATAAAAATTGAAGTTCAATGAAACATTTCCATTAGGGGCTCGAGCTATTTATGGGGGACAGAGGGGGATGAAGTCCCCCCTCGTCCACCTAGAGGCCAAGAGACCCCGAACGTACTGATATCTATGCAGTCAATCAGGGTGTTCGTTAGTATTAATAATTTTTTTTTTTTTTTTTTTTGTTCTACACTGGTAATAAGCTGTATACGCTGATTCAAAAATATGTAAGTGTTAAAAAAATTGGAAAGTTTAATAATATCGATATACAATGTGCGGGTTTAATGAAAGAACCGCAATAATTGATATAGGTAGTAAATAGTTATTACATTTTTGTAGGGTATTAATCTAGATTTGAAATCAGTGGTTCTTTCTATATGTGGTCTATGGGAACATAGCTCCAAGAAACTTGCCTTTCACAGATAAGCGACTGTGCTTTTTCCTTTGCAATGCTGCCTGAGGAATGATAATTTGTATGTGGATATTTTATTCTTAAAGATGTGTGATTTATTGCAGGTTGTGAACGACTTCAGTAGTAATGTCTCTGTTGTGATATTAGAGTGAAATAGAGTTGGGTGAATTGAAGATAATCTTTATTTAGCGTTGATATAAATATCACAAAGTTAGTATTAGAAGAAAAAATTTGTATTCGTACAATATTCGGTATAAAGATGCGAAATTTGAACTATTAATGTAAATCTTGTGTATCTTTGAAAAGTGAATCTAAGATCTGAAGAAGTATTAAGGTAAAGTGAGATTATTATAATATAGATATATAGTAATTTTATTATACATAGATAGATACATATATAGATGAAAGATATATAGAGTATATATATGATAATAGATATTGAATAGATATTAATAGATTAGATATTATATATATATAATAGTAATAGTATAAATAGATAGATAGATTAATATAGATAGTAATATAGATTATATAGATATATAGATATTATATATATAGAATTTTATTTGTTGTATTAT
>JABUQX010097258.1:55000-67368 GCA_015478945.1 Trachelipus rathkii | reverse complement strand
ATGTCCTGTATCAATATTTGGACTAAAATTCAGCATGATATTCTGTATAAATATTTAATAATTCTTTTTTGTACTTACACAAAGAGTTGAAATTCCACAAAAGATTTGATATTTTACTGAAGATGGTGATAGAGAAGAGCTGGGAGAATCTTTATCCAATCATAACGCAAATAGGCAATCTTTCATTGCCTGAATTTATTATGCAAATTTTCTCGTCTTTTTATGATTGTAATAAATTATTTTGAAATGTTAGTTTCCAAAAATGTCTGCATATATTTGAGGCGAATTAATATAATTAATATATATATATATATATATATATATATATATATATATATATATATATATATATATATATTATATAATTATATATATATATATATATATATATATATATATATATATATATATATTATATATATATTATATATATATATATATATATATATAATATATATATATATATATATATATATATATATATATATATATATATATATATATATATATATATATATATATATATATATATATATATATATATATTTATATGATTCGAAAAATCTATTTTAATATACTATATATATATATAATATATATATATATATATATATATATATTATATATATATATATATATATATATATATATATGAAATATATATATATATAATATATATATAATATATGATTGTGAAGATGATAAGAGTCAATTGCAATTGCCAACAAAGTGCTTTATAGGACCAGAGAAATAAAAAAAAAAATCCGAAAAATTTTCTTATAATGCTTGTAGACGTAGCGTTTACGTTTTCAAATTATTCTCGAAAAAAAATTTATTATTTCGTAAAAGAATTAATTTGTGAAATGTTGATGCATCACACCATTAATTTTATAATTTTCGCAGTTATTAAAATTTTATAATTACTAGAACACACTCAATAATAACCTAACCTATCAGTAGATACTATTCTAACAATTCTTACCAAAATTTAACCTAGCATCACCTAACCTAAAAATAAAACAACCTAATCTAACCAAACTCTAACAAAACTTAACCCATCCTTTAAATATTAGCTAACCTAAGCATTGTAATTAATTCTTACCATATTTTCCTATCGATATATTAAACAAAATATAAAAAATTATTAAACTATTCCCGATTTGACTATGGTACAAACATAGCTACTACTTAGACTAGATATTTTCGTATTAATTAATTTGAAATCCTTTGGCAATAGTTGATAATAATAGAAGGAATGTGACTATTTGGAAAAATCTTTTTGGGTATGTCCTAACATAATAACGATTTTTGAAGTTTATTTTAAAAATGAATATAATATAAATTTCGGATTTTTTTTTTTATATTTCTTACAATTTAATTCCACTATAAATTCTAAGATTTTTTTTTTTTTTACAATTTTTTTTTACAATTTCTTTTTTTTTACAAAAACATTACTGAAATTAACATTCCTGTTTGTAAACAATTGGTAGTTTGGCACCCATGTCGCCGAGTTATCGTTGTGTGAAATGTTTGAGCTATTTCTTTGTTCAAAATTTAATAGACGTCAACCTGTCATCCTGACGTCAATACTATTAATATTGTAGAATAAAAACACGTTAACCTTTGTCTTCTGATAACCTACAATTTGTCTGATAGGACCTTACTATTATAAGCAGTCAAGGATTTATTATCGATTTTAGGTATCTGGGAAGTTATGAATCCAAAAGTGACACGGCATTAGTTTTGTCGAATTGGCTCTTATTTTGAAATAACTGATATCACTCAAATTATGATTTTACTCTAATGCAACCTGTGGCTGCTGATAAATGTAGCATGCATTGGTGTGTCTTTTATTCTTTTACATTTCCTGTTTAGCTATTGGATAAAAAAAACACATTAAATTTTTCTTTTCCCGAGAAATATGTTTTCAAGTAGACCATGCTTAAATATTTCTAAAATATTCTGAAACATTTGTGGCGAGTACGCTATACAACAAAGAAAAATATAATTAAATGTAAAACAGACATAGCTTGCTTATTTTGGTGAGAAGCTAGGATATCAAAATGAGGGTTGGTTTTCCCATAGAATTTCTCAAACCTGCTAAATGCCTTCTGCAGAAGATATTGAAGATAAGAAGTGTTTAAACTTTTTTTTATACCTCTACTGTGCGAATAGAGGGCAAAATTATCAGTGTGATTGTCATATTTGAAATTGTTGTAAGAATATGGAATTCAAGTGGGAATATCCTGATTTGGTAGAGAAGTGTAGACGCTTCTAAACCAGTGCTAAAGCACTGCTATGTGCTATATTGTCAGATGTTAATAAATGCAAGAAGTGGAGCGTAGCCCGAATGGTAGCAATAGAAGTGAATATGAAGGAAGCTTTTCGACATATAAGCATCTATTCTACAAAGAATTCAATAATCTAGTGCTAGATCTCAGTTTATCACAGCAAACATCCAGACTTCTATTCTAATTGTGAAGCTTGAAAATATGTTTGATTTTTTCGATCTTATACGTCACTACATTTTCCAATCACTCACTCAGTGAAACCTCAAATGAAGATAAAGATGAATCATATTTTTTTTCAGAATCTCCTCTTTCATGACCTCGAATGGTCTACTTGCCTTGATTTAAAGATGGTGTGCTTTCATCTTGGGAAGGAAGATGGATACATGCCCTTGTTTCATCTGCTTGTAGGGTAAAAAGGTAAAGCAAGATCATGGGAAAAAATTACAAAAACATTATTGTAAGGGCAGTCAATATCATGAGTCATTGAATGAAAAAGATAAAATTATTCCCCCATCACTCCATATCATACATGGAAGGATGAAACAAGTTTTTACTTGATTGGGAATTCGATAAAATACGATTCCCAAATATACATTTATACTGTAGATCGTTCCTTGGAATGGGGTATTGAAAAACTAAAAGCAGGAATATATGTGGAATGAAGTTATGCTTCAGTTTTGGACATGTGTTTTTTTTATTATTTTTTTTTATTGATTTGATTGGCAGATTTTAGACTTCTTGGATAACCGCAAAAAAGAAATTGTTAAAGATTTGAAAGAAAATATACTCGTCAAATTAAAAAATTTGAGTACTAATATGAACATAACGATACAATGTTAATGGCCACTTTCACAAATTTCCACATAATCTTAATGAAGAAGAAGGAAAAGGTCCCATCAGGAAATAAAAATGCTGAAAGAAAGGTATCAAATCGATATGTCAGAGTACATTGTAATTAATTTTTACCATATTTTCCTATAGATATATTAAACAAAATATAAAAAATTTATTAAACTAGGCCCGATTTGACTATGGTACAAACATAGCTACTACTTAGACTAGATTTTTTCGTTTTAATTAATTTGAAATCCTTTGGCAATAGTTGATAATAATAGAAGGAATGTGACTATTTGGAAAAATCTTTTTGGGTATGTCCTAACTTAATAACCATTTTTGAAGTTTATTTTAAAAATGAATATAATATAAATTTCGAATTTTTTTTTTTTTATATTTCTTACAATTTAATTCCACTATAAATTCTAAGATTTTTTTTTTTTTACAATTTTTTTTTACAGTTTCTTTTTTTTTTACAAAAACATTACTGAAATTAACATTCCTGTTTGTAAACAATTGGTAGTTTGGCACCCATGTCGCCGAGTTATCGTTGTGTGAAATGTTTGAGCTATTTCATTGTTCAAAATTTAATAGACGTCAACCTGTCATCCTGACGTCAATACTATTAATATTGTAGAATAAAAACACGTTAACCTTTGTCTTCTGATAACCTACAATTTGTCTGATAGGACCTTACTATTATAAGCAGTCAAGGATTTATTATCGATTTTAGGTATCTTGGAAGTTATGAATCCAAAAGTGACACGGCATTAGTTTTGTCGAATTGGCTCTTATTTTGAAATAACTGATATCACTCAAATTATGATTTTACTCTAATGCAACCTGTGGCTGCTGATAAATGTAGCATGCATTGGTGTGTCTTTTATTCTTTTACATTTCCTGTTTAGCTATTGGATAAAAAAAACACATTAAATTTTTCTTTTCCCGAGAAATATGTTTTCAAGTAGACCATGCTTAAATATTTCTAAAATATTCTGAAACATTTGTGGCGAGTACGCTATACAACAAAGAAAAATATAATTAAATGTAAAACAGACATAGCTTGCTTATTTTGGTGAGAAGCTAGGATATCAAAATGAGGGTTGGTTTTCCCATAGAATTTCTCAAACCTGCTAAATGCCTTCTGCAGAAGATATTGAAGATAAGAAGTGTTTAAACTTTTTTTTATACCTCTACTGTGCGAATAGAGGGCAAAATTATCAGTGTGATTGTCATATTTGAAATTGTTGTAAGAATATGGAATTCAAGTGGGAATATCCTGATTTGGTAGAGAAGTGTAGACGCTTCTAAACCAGTGCTAAAGCACTGCTATGTGCTATATTGTCAGATGTTAATAAATGCAAGAAGTGGAGCGTAGCCCGAATGGTAGCAATAGAAGTGAATATGAAGGAAGCTTTTCGACATATAAGCATCTATTCTACAAAGAATTCAATAATCTAGTGCTAGATCTCAGTTTATCACAGCAAACATCCAGACTTCTATTCTAATTGTGAAGCTTGAAAATATGTTTGATTTTTTCGATCTTATACGTCACTACATTTTCCAATCACTCACTCAGTGAAACCTCAAATGAAGATAAAGATGAATCATATTTTTTTTCAGAATCTCCTCTTTCATGACCTCGAATGGTCTACTTGCCTTGATTTAAAGATGGTGTGCTTTCATCTTGGGAAGGAAGATGGATACATGCCCTTGTTTCATCTGCTTGTAGGGTAAAAAGGTAAAGCAAGATCATGGGAAAAAATTACAAAAGCATTATTGTAAGGGCAGTCAATATCATGAGTCATTGAATGAAAAAGATAAAATTATTCCCCCATCACTCCATATCATACATGGAAGGATGAAACAAGTTTTTACTTGATTGGGAATTCGATAAAATACGATTCCCAAATATACATTTATACTGTAGATCGTTCCTTGGAATGGGGTATTGAAAAACTAAAAGCAGGAATATATGTGGAATGAAGTTATGCTTCAGTTTTGGACATGTGTTTTTTTTATTATTTTTTTTTATTGATTTGATTGGCAGATTTTAGACTTCTTGGATAACCGCAAAAAAGAAATTGTTAAAGATTTGAAAGAAAATATACTCGTCAAATTAAAAAATTTGAGTACTAATATGAACATAACGATACAATGTTAATGGCCACTTTCACAAATTTCCACATAATCTTAATGAAGAAGAAGGAAAAGGTCCCATCAGGAAATAAAAATGCTGAAAGAAAGGTATCAAATCGATATGTCAGAGTACATTGTAATTAATTTTTACCATATTTTCCTATAGATATATTAAACAAAATATAAAAAATTTATTAAACTAGGCCCGATTTGACTATGGTACAAACATAGCTACTACTTAGACTAGATTTTTTCGTTTTAATTAATTTGAAATCCTTTGGCAATAGTTGATAATAATAGAAGGAATGTGACTATTTGGAAAAATCTTTTTGGGTATGTCCTAACTTAATAACCATTTTTGAAGTTTATTTTAAAAATGAATATAATATAAATTTCGAATTTTTTTTTTTTTATATTTCTTACAATTTAATTCCACTATAAATTCTAAGATTTTTTTTTTTTTACAATTTTTTTTTACAGTTTCTTTTTTTTTTACAAAAACATTACTGAAATTAACATTCCTGTTTGTAAACAATTGGTAGTTTGGCACCCATGTCGCCGAGTTATCGTTGTGTGAAATGTTTGAGCTATTTCATTGTTCAAAATTTAATAGACGTCAACCTGTCATCCTGACGTCAATACTATTAATATTGTAGAATAAAAACACGTTAACCTTTGTCTTCTGATAACCTACAATTTGTCTGATAGGACCTTACTATTATAAGCAGTCAAGGATTTATTATCGATTTTAGGTATCTGGGAAGTTATGAATCCAAAAGTGACACGGCATTAGTTTTGTCGAATTGGCTCTTATTTTGAAATAACTGATATCACTCAAATTATGATTTTACTCTAATGCAACCTGTGGCTGCTGATAAATGTAGCATGCATTGGTGTGTCTTTTATTCTTTTACATTTCCTGTTTAGCTATTGGATAAAAAAAACACATTAAATTTTTCTTTTCCCGAGAAATATGTTTTCAAGTAGACCATGCTTAAATATTTCTAAAATATTCTGAAACATTTGTGGCGAGTACGCTATACAACAAAGAAAAATATAATTAAATGTAAAACAGACATAGCTTGCTTATTTTGGTGAGAAGCTAGGATATCAAAATGAGGGTTGGTTTTCCCATAGAATTTCTCAAACCTGCTAAATGCCTTCTGCAGAAGATATTGAAGATAAGAAGTGTTTAAACTTTTTTTTATACCTCTACTGTGCGAATAGAGGGCAAAATTATCAGTGTGATTGTCATATTTGAAATTGTTGTAAGAATATGGAATTCAAGTGGGAATATCCTGATTTGGTAGAGAAGTGTAGACGCTTCTAAACCAGTGCTAAAGCACTGCTATGTGCTATATTGTCAGATGTTAATAAATGCAAGAAGTGGAGCGTAGCCCGAATGGTAGCAATAGAAGTGAATATGAAGGAAGCTTTTCGACATATAAGCATCTATTCTACAAAGAATTCAATAATCTAGTGCTAGATTCTTGCATTTATTAACATCTGACAATATAGCACATAGCAGTGCTTTAGCACTGGTTTAGAAGCGTCTACACTTCTCTACCAAATCAGGATATTCCCACTTGAATTCCATATTCTTACAACAATTTCAAATATGACAATCACACTGATAATTTTGCCCTCTATTCGCACAGTAGAGGTATAAAAAAAAGTTTAAACACCTCTTGCCAGTTTAAAGTGAGCTATTTTTTTTTTACCTGCAGATATTAATAACAATGGTAAATTTGGACTTAATTACTTTTGCATCAATGCCAATCATACAATATCTTTATAATTTGTCTTTGTGACAATTTGCAAAAAAATGTAACTGTAAGCGTACTCGCCACAAATGTTTCAGAATATTTTAGAAATATTTAAGCATGGTCTACTTGAAAACATATTTCTCGGGAAAAGAAAAATTTAATGTGTTTTTTTTATCCAATAGCTAAACAGGAAATGTAAAAGAATAAAAGACACACCAATGCATGCTACATTTATCAGCAGCCACAGGTTGCATTAGAGTAAAATCATAATTTGAGTGATATCAGTTATTTCAAAATAAGAGCCAATTCGACAAAACTAATGCCGTGTCACTTTTGGATTCATAACTTCCCAGATACCTAAAATCGATAATAAATCCTTGACTGCTTATAATAGTAAGGTCCTATCAGACAAATTGTAGGTTATCAGAAGACAAAGGTTAACGTGTTTTTATTCTACAATATTAATAGTATTGACGTCAGGATGACAGGTTGACGTCTATTAAATTTTGAACAATGAAATAGCTCAAACATTTCACACAACGATAACTCGGCGACATGGGTGCCAAACTACCAATTGTTTACAAACAGGAATGTTAATTTCAGTAATGTTTTTGTAAAAAAAAAGAAATTGTAAAAAAAAATTGTAAAAAAAAAAAAAATCTTAGAATTTATAGTGGAATTAAATTGTAAGAAAAATAAAAAAAAAAAAATTCGAAATTTATATTATATTCATTTTTAAAATAAACTTCAAAAATGGTTATTAAGTTAGGACATACCCAAAAAGATTTTTCCAAATAGTCACATTCCTTCTATTATTATCAACTATTGCCAAAGGATTTCAAATTAATTAAAACGAAAAAATCTAGTCTAAGTAGTAGCTATGTTTGTACCATAGTCAAATCGGGCCTAGTTTAATAAATTTTTTATATTTTGTTTAATATATCGATAGGAAAATATGGTAAAAATTAATTACAATGTACTCTGACATATCGATTTGATACCTTTCTTTCAGCATTTTTATTTCCTGATGGGACCTTTTCCTTCTTCTTCATTAAGATTATGTGGAAATTTGTGAAAGTGGCCATTAACATTGTATCGTTATGTTCATATTAGTACTCAAATTTTTTAATTTGACGAGTATATTTTCTTTCAAATCTTTAACAATTTCTTTTTTGCGGTTATCCAAGAAGTCTAAAATCTGCCAATCAAATCAATAAAAAAAAATAATAAAAAAAACACATGTCCAAAACTGAAGCATAACTTCATTCCACATATATTCCTGCTTTTAGTTTTTCAATACCCCATTCCAAGGAACGATCTACAGTATTAAATGTATATTTGGGAATCGTATTTTATCGAATTCCCAATCAAGTAAAAACTTGTTTCATCCTTCCATGTATGATATGGAGTGATGGGGGAATAATTTTATCTTTTTCATTCAATGACTCATGATATTGACTGCCCTTACAATAATGCTTTTGTAATTTTTTCCCATGATCTTGCTTTACCTTTTTACCCTACAAGCAGATGAAACAAGGGCATGTATCCATCTTCCTTCCCAAGATGAAAGCACACCATCTTTAAATCAAGGCAAGTAGACCATTCGAGGTCATGAAAGAGGAGATTCTGAAAAAAATATGATTCATCTTTATCTTCCTTTGAGGTTTCACTGAGTGAGTGATTGGAAAATGTCGTGACGTATAAGATCGAAAAAATCAAACACATTTTCAAGCTTCACAATTAGAATAGAAGTCTGGATGTTTGCTGTGATAAACTGAGATCTCGCACTAGATTATTGAATTCTTTGTAGAATAGATGCTTATTTGTCGAAAAGCTTCCTTCATATTCACTTCTATTGCTACCATTCGGGCCACGCTCCACTTCTTGCATTTATTAACATCTGACAATATAGCACATAACAGTGCGTTAGAACTGGTTTAGAAGCGTCTACACTTCTCTACCAAATCAGGATATTCCCAATTGAATTCCGTATTCTTACAACAATTTCAAATGTGACAATCACACTGATAATTTTGCCTTCTATTCGCACAGTAGAGGTATAAAAAAAAAAGTTTAAACACTCCTTATCTTCAATATCTTCTTCAGTAGGCATTCAGCAGGTTTGAGAAATTCTATGGGAAGATCAACACGTATTTTGATATCCTAGCTTCTCACCAAAATAAGCATGAGATGTCTGTTTTACATTTAATTATATTTTTCTTTGTTGTATAGCGTACTCGCCACAAATGTTTCAGAATATTTTAGGAATATCTAAGCATGGTCTACTTGAAAACATATTTCTCGGGAAAAGAAAAATTAAATGTGTTTTTTTTATCCAATAGCTAAACAGGAAATGTAAAAGAATAAAAGACACACCAATGCATGCTACATTTGTCAGCAGCCACAGGTTGTATCAGAGTAAAATCATAATTTGACTGATATCAGTTATTTCAAAATAAGAGCCAATTCGACAAAACTAATGCCGTGACACTTTTGGATTCATAACTTCCAAAATACCTAAAATCGATAATAAATCCTTGACTGCTTATAATAGTAAGGTCCTATCAGACCCATTGTATGTTATCAGAAGACAAAGGTTAACTTGTTTTTATTCTACAATATTAATAGTATTGACGTCAGGATGACAGGTTGACGTCTATTAAATTTTGAACAATGAAATAGCTTAAACATTTCACACAACGATAACTTGGCGTTGGCGACAAAGGTCCAAACTGCCAATTGTTTACAAACAGGAATGTTGATTTCAGTAATGTTTTTGTAAAAAAAAAGAAATTGTAAAAAAAAATTGTAAAAAAAAAAAAATCTTAGAATTTATAGTGGAATTAAATTGTAAGAAATATAAAAAAAAAAAAATTCGAAATTTATATTATATTCATTTTTAAAATAAACTTCAAAAATGGTTATTATGTTAGGACATCCCCAAAAAGATTTTTCCAAATAGTCACCTTCCTTCTATTATTATCAAATATTGCCAAAGGATTTCAAATTAATTAAAACGAAAAAATCTAGTCTAAGTAGTAGCTATGTTTGTACCATAGTCAAATCGGGCCTAGTTTAATAAATTTTTTATATTTTGTTTAATATATCTATAGGAAAATATGGTAAAAATTAATTACAATGTACTCTGACATATCGACTTGATACCTTTCCTTCAGCATTTTTATTTCCTGATGGAACCTTTTCCTTGTTCTTCATTAAGATTATGTGGAAATTTGTGAAAGTGGCCATTAACATTGCATCGTTATGTTCATATTAGTACTCAAATTTTTTAATTTGTCGAGTATATTTTCTTTCAAATCTTTAAAATTTTCTTTTTTGCGGTTATCCAAGAAGTCTAAAATCTGCCAATCAAATCAATAAAAAAAAATATTAAAAAAAATACATGCCCAAAACTGAAGCATAACTTCATTCCACATATATTCCTGCTTTTAGTTTTTCAATACCCCATTCCAAGGAACGATCTACAGTTTAAATGTATATTTGGGAATCGTATTTTATCGAATTCCCAATCAAGTAAAAACTTGTTTCATCCTTCCATTTATGATATGGAGTGATGGGAGAATAATTTTATCTCATTCATTCAATGACTCATGATATTGACTGCCCTTACAATAATGTTTTTGTAATTTTTTTCAATGATCTTGCTTTACCCTTTTACCCTACAAGCAGATGAAACAAGGGCATGTATCCATCTTCCTTCCCAAGATAAAAGCTCACCATCTTTAAATCAAGGCAAGTAGACCATTCGAGGTCATGAAAGAGGAGATTCTGAAAAAAATATGATTCATCTTTATCTTCCTTTGAGGTTTCACTGAGTGAGTGATTGGAAAATGTCGTGACGTATAAGATCGAAAAAATCAAACACATTTTCAAGCTTCACAATTAGAATAGAAGTCTGGATGTTTGCTGTGATAAACTGAGATCTCGCACTAGATTATTGAATTCTTTGTAGAATAGATGCTTATTTGTCGAAAAGCTTCCTTCATATTCACTTCTATTGCTACCATTCGGGCCACGCTCCACTTCTTGCATTTATTAACATCTGACAATATAGCACATAGCAGTGCGTTAGAACTGGTTTAGAAGCGTCTACACTTCTCTACCAAATCAGGATATTCCCACTTGAATTCCGTATTCTTAATTTCAAATATGACAATCACACTGATAATTTTGCCTTCTATTCGCACAGTAGAGGTATAAAAAAAAAAGTTTAAACACTCCTTATCTTCAATATCTTCTTCAGAAGGCATTTAGCAGGTTTGAGAAATTCTATGGGAAAACCAACCCTCATTTTGATATCCTAGCTTCTCACCAAAATAAGCAAGCTATGTCTGTTTTACATTTAATTATATTTTTCTTTGTTGTATAGCGTACTCGCCACAAATGTTTCAGAATATTTTAGGAATATCTAAGCATGGTCTACTTGAAAACATATTTCTCGGGAAAAGAAAAATTAAATGTTTTTTTTTTATCCAATAGCTAAACAGGAAATGTAAAAGAATAAAAGACACACCAATGCATGCTACATTTATCAGCAGCCACAGGTTGCATTAGAGTAAAATCATAATTTGAGTGATATCAGTTATTTCAAAATAAGAGCCAATTCGACAAAACTAATGCCGTGTCACTTTTGGATTCATAACTTCCCAGATACCTAAAATCGATAATAAATCCTTGACTGCTTATAATAGTAAGGTCCTATCAGACAAATTGTAGGTTATCAGAAGACAAAGGTTAACGTGTTTTTATTCTACAATATTAATAGTATTGACGTCAGGATGACAGGTTGACGTCTATTAAATTTTGAACAAAGAAATAGCTCAAACATTTCACACAACGATAACTCGGCGACATGGGTGCCAAACTACCAATTGTTTACAAACAGGAATGTTAATTTCAGTAATGTTTTTGTAAAAAAAAAAGAAATTGTAAAAAAAAATTGTAAAAAAAAAAAAAATCTTAGAATTTATAGTGGAATTAAATTGTAAGAAATAAAAAAAAAAAAAATTCGAAATTTATATTATATTCATTTTTAAAATAAACTTCAAAAATCGTTATTATGTTAGGACATACCCAAAAAGATTTTTCCAAATAGTCACATTCCTTCTATTATTATCAACTATTGCCAAAGGATTTCAAATTAATTAATACGAAAATATCTAGTCTAAGTAGTAGCTATGTTTGTACCATAGTCAAATCGGGAATAGTTTAATAATTTTTTATATTTTGTTTAATATATCGATAGGAAAATATGGTAAGAATTAATTACAATGCTTAGGTTAGCTAATATTTAAAGGATGGGTTAAGTTTTGTTAGA
>JABUQX010097258.1:32500-47500 GCA_015478945.1 Trachelipus rathkii | reverse complement strand
ATTACTTTTGCCAGGTCAGCCATTACATCAAAATTGTGCCAGTACTGTAGGCATTATTTGCTCCATGATCCCGTTTTTCTCTCGGAATTTAAAAAATTAGAAGATTTTTTGGCTCAGTTAAAGTCCTACCTCCAACCGGAAGATAGAAGAAACGTTTTCGAAATCTGGGTGGACTTTGTAGAATATAAAAGAGGGAAAGAACAGCTTTTTACAGATTTCATAGTAGGATTAAAGAGTAAGCTTAGAAAGTATCAGAGTAGGATGTATGACCTCGATAACTGATTTTGATGTTTAATTCTCAAACATATTAAAGGTAATGATCATTGGTAAAATTATGCAGAACCTCTCCCGAAATTGATTAGCTGGAAAGATTAAAGAAAAAATATTGCAAGCCATTGATATGGAAATAAGTTTAGCTGAACTGTTAGACAAATTGTATCTAATTTTGAAAGGTGCTTTATTAAAAATGGATAACAAGAGACAACCGGAACTCCGCACCACAAAAGTGTTCCTGGCCCAAGATGAACGGGGAGATAGGCAGAAGTCAGAACACAACCACTCTTACAAGAAAAATAAAGAGTTTGTCCACAAACCAAGATATGGGGATAAGAGACGAGAAGAGATGAGATCAACTAATGTTTTCCGGAGGAAGACAGATGAGGCAAGGACAGAGCAAACTCCACGAAAAAACAGAGGAATAATTAGAGGAGTGACTGAACAAGAGTTGAGGGAAAACCATGTTTGTTTTTCATGCGAAGGAATCGGTCACTCGTCGAGATTCTGTCGCTGGGAATTGCCTTACTGCCGAATATGTCAAGGTTATCATAGAAGGGGCTCGCAACCAAAGTGCAAAGACGCCCCACCATGGAAACCCTCTTCCGGAGAAAACCAAGTGTTCATTCCATACAACAGCAAAGTCGATATGGAAAACGGCAGAAAGGCCCTGAAACCCGAACGTTTTGGTACAGATAGGCGAGGGCCCAGGACCTTCACGAGGAAGAAAGAAGGATATAAGCCCTCCGGTGAGAAAAAGAACACCAGAGTTTATGTGGCAGAAGGCCAGCGAAGAGACTCTGAGTTGAGTGAAGAAGAAGAAGAAGAAGAGGAAGATAAGTTCCTAGATAAAGAACCCTTCCTCTCCCTCTCCGAAGAAAGAACAGACAGAGGAAATTTTCGGATGGGGGCAAAGACTGGAAAACAGTAAGAAGAAAAAATAAGAAATGATATGATAAGTGGGTATTAAATGAAGAAAAAGATAAAAAGGTTGCCCAAACATTTTTTCAGAAAAACGTTGAAAAACCATACAAACTGGGACACCATTTCTATACCAATGTCCATCTTACTCCCTCAATAGGTAGTAAGGAGGCTCGCGCATGCGTCTTATTAGACTGTGGAAGTAGTATATCCCTCATAACACCCCAGCGGTTAAAAGAGTTGGAAAAAGAAGGTAACTTCAAAGTGCCGCTCAGGAGAACCGACCTGGTGGTGCAGGGGGTTGACAATAACCCAACTAAGTTAAGAGGAGAGGTACAGCTGTACCTACGCATGCATAAAGAATATTACCTCACTACTTTCCAAGTGAGCGAGGTAAAAGGAGAACCCAGTTGGTCAATATTATTGGGGAACAACATCTTATCTAATTTACCCATCACTTTGAATATGTTTTCTTCAAAGATGTCTGTCCACGAGGAGAAAGAGATAGATATACCAGTCTTTGCCAAATTCGGAATTTACCTAGTCAGAGAACACACAGATGGGAGCCTCAGACGAATAAAGGACTCCCCTCTGCCCAGAAAATATCCGCCCAAGTCATCAGTGCCTAGGGAGGAAAAAAGTAGTAGGTATTCAAAATATTTTAGGGATTCCGATCGAACTTTAAAACATTTAAACCAAACTGAACAATCAGTTGCGAACCAATCTTTTCCACAGGAAAGGCGGACAACCCTGTCAGTCGACCCAGCACATGTTGCGCACGGTCCCCTTCCACTGCAGAGGAAGGCAGAACAGTCAGTCAGTCCCAACCGCGTCATGAACGGTTATTTCCCACAGAAAGAAGAAGCAACTTTGTCAGTAACACCCCCAAGCAGGCCCTCCGCGCCTCAGGGAAATAAAATTTCACCCCCAAGCAGGCCCTCCGCGCCTCAGGGAAATAAAAGAAGTCCTGCATCGTACGGTACCGCTCGAGCCCAGCTGAATCGAGAGATAAGGAGAACGGAGCCAGAAGAGGAAGAAATTCTAGCCTCCCCTCCTCCTCACAGTCATGCGCACAGAGGAGCAAAGCCAAAACATAAGCACACTTCTACTAAAAAAGAAAGTTCGATTCAATTAGAGAATTTACAGGCTTCAACGAACCCTGGCCCTAACCAAAATGAATATTTAATGATCGACGAAGATATAGTAATCGATTTGAAGGTGATTGAAGACACTATACTGCCAAACAACTCATATGGGTACATAAAGGTTAGACCTGAGACCCAAGATGATTTTGACTTGGAGCGAAAGTGTATCATGACCCCAGCTCTCTCCAGAGGACCACTGTATATAGCAAACACAGTCAGTCCCATAAGGAATAACAGAATTGTGCTCAGTTACATAAATTTGAGTGACCAACAATTCCATTTGAAAAAAGGGATAACTCTAGGTAGCAGTTACCCACTATACAACAAATCAGCTGAAGAAAGCCCAGACATAAGTGGACACAAGCGAGTAGTGTCAGCCAATGTAGCCACATGCTCCAAAGGTCTATCAAAGACAGAATTAAGGAAGGTGTACAGAGAAATCATCGAAGAAAAGATGTCAAAGGAAGACGCTGAAAACAGCATCCTTGAAAAGCCAGAGCGCTTAGAAGACTTGCTTAATTTTTTGATGGAGTTTCATGATGTACTAGCACTTGATGATGATGCTGTCCCAGTCTGCCCCCTTCAGAAGTTTAAAATTGAACTACTCCCTGACGCTCCTAAAGTAATCTTCCGTAAACAGTACCGGTTACCCCATAAGTACTTACAGGACATCGATGATTACACGGATGCAGCATTGGAAAAGGGATATATCAAGGCCTGTTACAGCCCACATTCTTCCCCACTACTGGTGGTGGCAAAAAAGAACAGTTTAAAGCCTAGGGTGTGCCTTGACTACCGCTACCTCAACTCCTATAGTGTCCAGGACGTCTATCCTCTTCCATCGATAGAAGAGATCTTTACGTCACTCGGGGGAAACAAGATTTTTACCTCGATAGACCTCCTCGATGCATACCATGCATTAGAAATAGAGGAAGAAACCCAAAAGCTAATGGCGTTTAGGACTAGGAAAGGGTTATTCTGTCCTACCCGCTTAACCTTTGGCCATCGCAATGCCCCAGCTTCCTATGCTAGGGCAATGACCATGGCCTTAAATCACCTTTTAGGACCAGTTGCACAGGTCTATCTTGACGACGTACTAGTGCTAGGAAAGAACGTTACCGAACACTTCGAAAATTTGAGAAAAGTTCTAACTGCTTTCCGAGAAAACAACTTGAGAGTAAAACTGTCCAAGTGCAGCTTCTTACAGTCCTCAGTTTTGTATCTAGGATTTAAGATAGGTAAAGATGGAATTAGCCCTGACCCTGTGAAAGTCGAAACAATGAAAAGTTTCATCCCTCCAACGAATGTCAAGGAGACACAGTCCATTCTCGGTTTCTTCTCTTATTTTCGCTTTTTAATAGACAATTTCGCAGTCGTTGCACAACCACTGTATGATTTAGTAAAAAAGAATGTCCCCTTTGTATGGACAGAAAAGCAACAAAAGGCATTTGACACTTTGAAAGATAAGTTGATCGTACAACCACAGCTCACATTCCCGGACTATAGCAAGGAATTCTTCGTGAATACAGACGCGTGTAACTACGGAATAGGGGGGGTGTTGTACCAGCTTACAGACGAAGGGAAAGAGAAACCCCTTTCTTTCGTCTCCCGAGTACTCAGAGGTAGTGAGAAGAATTACGATACGATAGAGAAGGAATGCCTGGCCGTAGTTTTGCTTGAAAAAGTTCAAAAACACGGTCTTCGGCTATAAGGTCACCATTATCACTGATAATCAACCCCTTTGTTTCATCTTCCGCAACAAACAACAGACCGGACGACTAGCAAGATGGAATTTGTTCGTAAACAGTTTCTCTCCCACTATAGTCTATAAAAAAGGTAAAACAAATATCCCGCCGGATTATTTGAGTAGACACCCAGCACCTAACGTTTTTGTAATGCAAGCCGTGTTGGAAAACAGAGGTGATTTACCTCGAACAGACTTTGCCCTGAATAGGGAAACCTTCATAAAAGAACAAGAAAAGTGTCCAAGAATAGGAAAATTGGTAAAATGGGTTAAGGAAAACCCAAAGACCTATCCACACATTCTTATTAAAGGTGTTTTATACTACGCCACACAAAGCGATCCTTATGTCATTCAGGTCCCCGATAGTATGATCTACACGGTGATAGATCAATGCCATGCATCGCTGGGCAGCGGACATGGAGGGCCTATAAGGACAGAAAAGAGAGTGAAGGAAAAATACGTTTTTCCCCACTTAGCAAAATTGGTGAAAGAATATTGCAGCCATTGTGTATCATGTGCTAGAGTAAAAGGTCACAAACCTCCAGTAGCAGAGATAAACAGATGGCCCTTGCCCTACACACCCTTTTCACGCGTCCATGTAGATAGCATTGGAAAACTCCCCACTTGTACCGAGTCCGGAGCCAAATATATACTAGTTTTCCGTGACGTTTTGACGCGTTACGTCGAACTAGTGCCTTGTAAAACCAGGACAAGTAAAGAATTTGCCCGAGCACTGCAAGAAAGAGTCATATGTAGACACAGTGCGCCCCAACTTCTTGTGTCCGACAATGCCCAGGAGTTCACAAGCCAGGTGTTTAAGGACTTGTGCAAGGCCTGGAGAATAAAAAAGATAGAAATCTTGCCTTACAAAGCATCCCAGAACGGAGTTGTGGAAAGAATAAATGCTGATATCGAGTCTTTCTTACGACAATATATCAATGACAACCACAAAGATTGGGATAAATATCTGAGTTTCGCCCAAATCGCGATAAATTCCGCTTATAATCGATCTATCGGTTCATCCCCACATTTCCTTTTACACGGGTACGTAAAGAGGGTCCCTTACGAAATGGAAGATTATGTTTCTCCTTTTGTAAATAAGCCAGAAAAAATGAGGTTCATTTCAGATGAGGTGGATGTGCTGACAGAAAGGATCGATAATATAAGAGATTTGGCGAGAGAAAGGTTGGAGAAAGAAACGACTAAAACATTGGAGCAACAACATAAAAAGGCAAAGCAGAGAGAATTCAAAGTCGGAGACTACGTTTTCATCCGAGCAATCAAGAAGCCTTATCATAGTTCGAAGTTTGAGGGGCCATATATTGTCCGATGTTTGAGAGGACCAAACAAATTGATGGTAATTTGCAGGAGTTCAGGTAAAACTTTTCCGGTCCATGTGGACAATGCTAAGGTGGTTGCCGCAGAAAAGTTCGCTGATACACGGTTCGACTTTACTAACGACGAAGTTTGGAATCCTCACGAGGTTCAAAAGATGTTAAACTCCAAGAAAGATGACGAAGAGAAGAAAGATGAAGATGCGCCCAAGAGCGAATCAGGAATCGATTCAGGAACAGAGGATGAGGTGGAAGAGTATTCTCCTCCACCCGAACCGTCGTCTTCCCGTTATGATTTTCCAATTTCTCCACCACATCCAACCCAGTATGAACACAACCCTCTTCCAGATCCACCACAGCAGTCAACTCAGTTCGAATACATTTCGCCGACAGCTCCTCCACCACAGCCAACACAGGCTAGAAACTATTGGGAAAGCTATCAAGCCCCCATCAAAGAACCTATTCCGGTGGAAACCAGAAGATGTAGCGACGAAGTGGTAGAACAAAAGAGACAGAACGACGAAGTTGTAGTAAGAAGATATAGCGATGTAGTCGCAGGAAGAGCACGTGTTAACAAAGATTTCATCTGTTCCACTCCTAGAAACGACTTCCCAAGAACACCCTCTCACCCCTCGGGTCAGAGAAGAGAGTTTAGACCATCCTTATCCCCCATACAACAAGAGATTTCAGTAGACACACAGGTTAGAGAAATTACACAGGAGCCACCCGCAAACGAAGGTGAAACATACGGAGCCTACGGCGGATCTCCTCCAAGAATTCCTTCCCCAGAGAAATCTCCCGAAGTCCCTGAAAGAGATGGCCAACATCAAATTCCCACTGTTGTAGAATCACCACCAAAGGAGATCATCAGAGATGACAGAAAACAAGACCCGTCTTACAGACCACATAATTTGTTTTCTGGTCCCAGAGATTCTACTCCAAGAATTACAAGAAGTCAAACAAGGATAAGGGAGCAGGCTTTACAACAAGCAGAGGCAAGCGACAACACGAAGACTATAGAGAAGACTTCTGTCAAACCTCCGCCTGTTAAATTGGATCTGAATACAATAGTTAGAGGCGGTAAGACTTACTATCTGCCTCCTGGCTATTAATTCACACCAATTTCTGTATATTTCTGTAAATTTAAAGAGAAATTTTATAGATTTCATAGGTTTAAGGAGATGTTCTTCATTCCGAAGATACACTTTAATTTTAAGAAGATACTTTAGATTTTAAGAAAATTGAACACACATATGCACTCGCATCTGTTCATTTATTAGCTTAGATTAGATAAGAAGATCGATCATAGGTTAAGTACGTTAGTTTGGATTAAAAACTTCAAAAATTGAAGAAAAAACTCTAATTTTAAGTGGATACACTTTAGTTTTAGGACAATATCTTGTCACCTAGTATTATAGAAATATTAGCCTGGATTAGAAAAATTTTTTTTAATTAGATGGATTAAGAATTACCGATCGGTTTAGCTTAAGTTCCTTAGCCTGGATTAGAAAAGTTAGACTTACGTTAATTTTATCTTGACTCACACAGTCACATTGAATTAGAACTATTCATCATTTATATTTCTGATTATTTTTTTTTATGATACAAAAAACTTTAAAGGTTACGTTAAGCTCCAGAGGGGGACAACGCGATTTTTTAAACAAAAAATACTAGAAAAAAGTAAAATGGAAATTTTCCTAAAAATAAATAAAAAATAATTAATCTAAAATAATTAGTAAGTAAGTAAGTAATCTAAAATAATTAGTAAGAAAGTAACTAAAGAAATTATTAGTAAATAAGAATTATTAGAAATTAGTAATTAATAAATAGTTAAGCACTTAAGTAGTAAATGTAAGAACCTTACTAACAACTTTATAATTAAGAAATCATTTAAGTTTAAAATGCAAACAATTTGCTTAATAATTACTAAGTTCCAATTTAAAATTTAATTACATTATTTAGGCGACCTTGAAATTATTCTGAAAACAAATACTTCAATATGATTAAATATTTCAGAAATGGAATTCGGGAAAATGATCTTGTTTCTACTCACCATCATAACGACATGTCAAAGTATCATAGTAAAAGAAAATGAAGAAACAAAGATTCTGCCTGGTTTGGTTCTATATCGCACCGGTGAAGTAAGTTTTATAGAAGGATATCTAGATCTAATCGTTTCATTAGAATGTCCCTCAGACGTAAAAGAAACTGTCATAAAAACAACCAAACTAGTGAACAACATCAAAGATTCATTCTTACCAACGTTCGAAGCCACATTTCTGAATGTTTCGATCACACAAAGGGCTCACCAATGGGAATTTAAACTAATGACCATTCGAGTAAAAGTTCTAGCCCAGAAGTTAAATGAAGTAAGTGAGTTACCTTGGATCTCAGCACGATCAAGAAAGAAACGAGCTGCTTTTGAGTTCGGAGGAGACGTCCTCAACATTCTTTTTGGTACGGCTACAGATAAGCAAGTAAAGCTCCTTAGGAAGAAAATCAACATATTAGGAAACTACGCTTCTACATCAAACCTACTCATTACCGAACTAAAAGAGCAATTAAAGGAAAACACTCGCACGTTAATAAACTTTAGGGATAGCTTACGAAAGTTAATTGAATTCCAATCAAGTCTAGGTGCTACGCATAACATTATAAACCAATTGGGAAGTATCCGGGCATTAGTAAATTTAATCGAGCAAGCTATAACCAGTATACACAATATTCACCAATTGGTGATAACCTCTCTTCAACTCGCTAAAAGTAAAATTACTAACTCCCAACTTTACTCTCCTATATTCCTCTTACCTTTCATTCTAGAAATGAACAAAGAAACTAAACTGCATACAGTAATACCCCTAGAGACAAAAACATACCAATCTTTCTTGACTTACTCTTGGACTATTCAATCTGCAGCTAGCCCTTACGAACTAATTACTCTAATACCTTTCATCTCAGTGGAGAAATTCACTTCTTATAAACTTATACCTTTTCCTACACATCTTCCTTTAAACAAATCTCTTGTTCGAGTTATGTACAATGACCCAAACAACTATTTCTTTGTGAATTACGGTCAACGGAAATACACTTATCTCAAAGAATCGGCACATCATCTTTGTCGACATTTAGGCCAACTAGCAGTTTGCCCTCAATCCCAAGTATTAGCTTCTATTGATGATCAGTCTTGTTTGTTAGCACTCATCCTAAATTTTACCAATGATTTTTCACACTGCCCTATCGCAGAGTACAAACCTGTAGAGCCCTATACTGTCACTCTAGGACACTTCACTCTTATTTCTTTTTCAGAAAAAACTAGGGCTTCAATCGCATGTGAGAAACCCAACTCCATACAGCATGTGTATGACTATGTCTTTACTATTCCTCATGGATGTGCATTTATTTCCTCTAAATTTCAATTCAAAAATCCCATCCATCTAGAAAAGAACATCACACTCTCTTCCTTGATCTCCCACTCTGATCATGTTCTGTTCAACTTTCTATCACATGTTGCTTTACCTAACATCTCCTCTGTTCTATTTCCCAAGTTTCAAGCTCTGAAGGAAATCCATTGGAACCAAAGACTAGATCAATTAAATCAATCTATGCACCCTTTCACCCCATATTTTCCACAAATGAAATTCATCCCATACATCGGAGGAGGAACCTCAGGAACTATCTTCTTCCTTGCGGTTCTTGTCATCGCGTACTTTGTTTGGACTAAGAGAACATACCTTTGTAGGAAGTGCATACCCGTAGTATCGAATCCAGCTGAAAGCATCCCACTTCAGGCAATCCCAACATCTAATGTTCGAATACAACTAGCACCTGAAGATGCACCTCAGGATAGCACGGTTCAGATTAGATCTCTGTCCCGTTCTCCAACTCCAGCCCAGAGGCTATCCATTCTGCCTCGACCCCCTATGCCTCTTCCAAATAATCGAGCCATCACTTCGGCTGAAGCTCACGTGACTTATTCCAATTAAAACAGTCTTTAGGGTAAAGACCCATTTACAAAAGAGGGGTCCTTTATCGGAATAAAGGTATATATACGATATATATACACTTTCTTCAGAACAAAATCAAACGTAATCCTTGCTCTAAAAATCGATCAAGAACGTTCTTATGAAATGGAATAAAAGCACGTAGCAATACCTCAGTTCCCTCACCAAACCAAAGTAAAATTACATGTCTTGATCTGTATGCATATTTTCCGCCTTTGCTCAGGCACTCGCCTCTCCCTTCCTGAAAGAAAATTTAGTTGTTCTGACGCTTTAAAAGCAACCAGTTTAGCCTGAAAAGTGGACGAGTGAAATAAAAGTGATTTCTGATTGGGTAGTTACGCATATTATATAGGAAATATATATATATATATATATATATATATATATAGTTAATAATATATATATATATATATATATATATATATATATATATATATATATATATATATATAACCTTCTACTGCTTTAAATGAAAGATCCTGCTTTAGTCAGAAAACAAGCATCTAATTAGTTTTCCTGTGATTTTTAATATATATATATATATATACATACATTCCTTTATGTATATATATACGATACATTTTAATATATGTATATGGTATATAACATATATATATATATACACGCATGCTTCCCTGTATATATATAGATATGCGTATACGATATATATATATATATATAAGCCAAATATATATATAATACATATATATATATATATATATATATTTATATATATATATATATATATATATATATATATATATATATATATATATATATATATATATATATATATATATATATATATATATATATATACATATAAATATAAGCTAAGTGTAAAAAAGCTAAATGTAAAGGCAAATTTTAAAAGGCAATATTTTGGTCGGAGACCAATTAGAGAGTGGAGCCCTCTCATTTATATATAATCTCGGAGGACAAAAGCTGATGAGGTAATAAACCCTATGTTTTATAATTTTATTAATAAATAAAATTTATGGTGTTCATAACAAATGAAAATTGCTAATTATCTAAGAAAGCTACCTAAATATAAAGTCATTTCAATGTTATATGAATGTAATCTAACGCATGCAATCAAAGTGTTTTAAATGTTTGGAATTAACACATGCGGCAAAATTATGGAATGTTGTTATTTGATATCTAAATAGAGTACCTATTCGTACCCTATTTATGTAACACCTAATTAATCAAAGCGTTTTTATTACAGCGTAAATTGTTAATTTATGTAATATTATTCCTAATTTTCCTTATCAACTTTTGTAGGTTTTTTTACTATTGGATTCAAATTGAATCACTGTGTCATCGTACAATAAAATTGGATCTAACCCGAGTCTTAATCCACCTCATTGCAAAGTCAAATCAAACAAAGAAAAATTTGACATATATATATATATATATTTATATATATTTATATATATATATATATATATATATATATATATATATATATATATATATATATATATATATATATATATATATATATATATATATATATATATATATATATATATATATATATATATATATTATATATATATATATATATGCATCTTTCTTTCAACTTATTTACGGCCTATCTACCACAACCACAAACAGATTGTAACGATGCCCACCTCTGACCATAGCCACTAAACACCAGAACCTAAACACGGCCACCAACCTGACACATCAATACGTCAACCAGCTTCAAACATGGCTAACAGAAAACAGAATGTCCGCCTCACCAAACAAATCTTCAATTACATTAATTACCACCGACCGCCAACTTGGTGCCACACACCCACAAGTCTACCTAAACAACATTGCTATTCCCTTTAACAAAACTCCCAAAATCCTCGGAGTAATACTTGACACACATTTCACTTTAACAAAAAACATAGACAACATAACCTCATCTGCTAACAAGAAACTAAACATTTTAAGAGCCATCGCTGGCACAGGCTTCACAAACAATAAACCAACATCCCCCACTATATACAAACAATTCATTCGTCCGACTCTAAACTACGCTTCTCCAACCTGGCACCCACTACTGATCAAAAATAACATAGAGAAACTCCAAACAGCACAAAACCACAACAACACCTGTACGAAGAAACCAAAGTTCTATCCATAGACACACACCTGGACATGATAGGCACACAATTCTTTTCCAAAACCCAAACACCCCAACACCCATGCCACATTGCACTCTCCAACTCTACCCACCACAGACTCAAGCAACCTCCTTCTTCACCAGCCGTATATTACAAACAAATCCTGAACAACGTTCCAACATCACTAAACAGCACAACATACACCAAACAAATCCACATGATACTAACAGAAAACCAATTAAGACGCAGACCACCAAGCAACATTTTAAACAAACACCCACCAGAAATAGCACCAGAATTCAAATCACTTTTAAGAACCGGTCAGTCTTAGAGAGGGAGATTTGTAGAAGTTGAGTTTTTAAAGAATTGAATTTCACAAGGTTCAGACGACCCCACCTGGAAATTCTATCCAGATCAGCGAGAATAGAATCGGAGAGATTAAGACGAGAGGCGATTCTAGAAGTAAAAGAGGGAGCAGAATTGAAATGAGTTGAAGAATGAAGGGTGGAGTCATCGGCATATGAGTGGATAGAATTAGATGTGCAGGTGAGAAGATCGTTAAAGAAAAGTTGGAATAAAGTAAGAGATAAGACAGAACCCTGAGGAACACCACTATTGACAGAAAAAGAATAGGAAGTCGCCCCATCAACAACAGCCGATATTGTGCGATTTGAAAGAAAACTAGACATAAGTAAGCAAAGAGAAGAAGGAAACCCAAAGGAGGTTAGCTTGGAGAGCAGCGATGCGTGCCATACCCGGTCAAATGCTTTGGATATGTCAAGCGCCAGCATGCAAGTCTCCCCGTAGTTTCTAAGGGCGGAAAACCATAAATCAGCAAAATAGGAAAGTATATCGCCAGAAGACCTCGAGCGCCGAAAGCCGTACTGGCGATAGGAAAAAAAGTAAATGAGATTCCAGATGATCTAAGAAATATGAGTTGAGAGTATTTCAAAGATCTTAGATATTAAACAAGTGAGAGCTATAGGGCCACAGTTAGAAGGATCAGAGCGTCTTTCTTTTTTCGGAATAGGTTGGACATGTGTGCTTCCAACACTGAGGGAAAGTGTTAGTATCGAGACATAGAGAATATAGTTGAATGAGGGGAGGGGCCAGCACGGAAGCACACTCCCTCAAAACTCGGGGAGGAATGCCATCCGGGCCACCTGCCTTCCTAACGTTCATAGATTTCAGGAGCCCATTCACCCGATAAAATGTAATTACATGCAAAGGCATAGGACACCTGAGAGGAGAAGGAGGAAGATGAGGAATGCCAGAATCGTCTAGGGTTGAGTTAGAGGAAAATAGGAGGCCGAAGAGATTGGCCTTTTCAGTTGGAGAATTAGCAACAGAACCATCAGATCTAATAAAAGTGAGTGGGAAAGGCAGATTTACAGAGTTGTTAGAGATGTTTTTGGCAAGAGGCCAGAAAGACTGGCCAGTAGAAGAACTAAGGGAGGTTAGTTCAGGCACTTTCTGTTTGATGAAAGCCCACTTTTCTTTCGTCGAAGAGTATCCCTGCAACGATTTCTAGCTGAATGAAAATTAACAAGAGTGACAGGGAACGAGAATTTTCCACTCCCGATACGCACTCGTCTCTAGCCTCAAATGGTCAGGCATCAAGCACGATCGAACCATGAATTATGAGGAGAGAAAGATTTAGTCGAAGAAGGAATGAACCTGCTCTTCCCATCAACGTTTACAGCTCCCACCTTATCACAGAAGTCGAAGCGTCACCAGAATGTTGTCATCCTTCAATTATATTGCCAACCGTAGAAGCAACGCGCGCCCCCCACCGGCCCGATCAAAGTATGAGAAAAACGACCGCATAGGGAAGGCACTTCTTATATATATATATATGCGCATATATATATATATATATATATATATATATATATATATATATATATATATATATATATATATATATATATATATATATATATATATATATATATATTACAGTTGTCACCGCCACTATATATACATATATATATATATATATATATATATATATATATATATATATATATATTATATATATATATATATATATATATATAAATATATATATTATTATATATATATTTATTATATATGTATATATATAAATATATATATATATAGTTAAGAAAAGCTTAATATATTGAAGAAAGCATATATATATATATATATATATATATATATATATATATATATATATATATATATATATATATATATATATATATATATATATATATTTACAAAGTTTGTCAATATATATACTGTACATATATATATATATATATATATATATATATATTATGATATATTAATATTGGTTATATATATATAGTTAGTTATTATATATATATATATATAATATATATATTAGTTATTATTATATCTCTAGATATATACTATAGTTACATACATTCATATATTATTATTATTATTATTATTATTATTATTATTATTATTATTATTATTATTATATTATTATTATTATATATATATATATTATTATTATATATATATTACTATATTATTATATGGTTTACCATGTTGTCCAATGACGGTCGAATCATATATATGATATATATATATATAGAAGAAAGATATATATATATATATATATATATTATATATATATATATATATATATTATTATTATTATATTATATACATATATATATATTATTATATTATTATATATTATTATATATATATATAAACATACATATATATATATATGTAAACACCACTGCTCACGGGCAGAGCCCTAACCTAGGAGGGGGTGTGCCCAATTTTTATTTTAAGTCTGAGCAAGACAGAGTCAAGAAAGAACAGCTTCACACTCGCAGCCTCGACCAGTGACGAGCCTGGATCTCTGCTTAGTTGGGCGAGTTCTATCGCTGAGTTTCCGGACGTTGTTTGATTCCGCATTCCTTCTTGGAACTATACGAAGAAATATTCACATGAGCTTCACTGCGCTGAATATCTACTACATATATATATGCAGTAGGCGTATATATATATATATATATATATATATAAGTTAAGGAAAGGTGTATATAAGTATATAAGTATATATATATAATATATTATGTTATATATATATATATATGACATATATACATATATATATATATATATATAAGATATAGTTGAGTTGATATAGCAGTTGAGTTATTATTGCATACTATGAGCATATATATATATATATACATATATAGCATGTATATATATTATATTATATACATATCACAAAGATTATATATTATAAACATAGTTAGTTATATATATATATTTTATATATATATATATATATATATATATATATATATATATATATATATATTATTATTATTATATATATATTATATTACATATATTATATATATATATATTATTATTATTATTATATATATTATATTATATATATATATATTATTATTGTTATTATTCATATTATTACATATT
>JABUQX010097258.1:25000-30000 GCA_015478945.1 Trachelipus rathkii | reverse complement strand
AGTTACAATAATTGACAAGGCACTCTATAAAAATGTTATCAACATGAGTTTTGAAGATTTCAGACCTTTTTTTCAGGTCATTTCTAGAGTTCTATTCTTTGGCATTTCGTTATTACAGTTCATAACAAACAATTTATATAAGTTTCCTGAAAATCCACTTGTACAGTGGATATTCAAAAGGAACTATATATATATATATATATATATATATATATATATATATATATATATATATATATATATATATATATATATATATATATATATATATATATATATATATATATATATATCCAAGATCTGGTTCCGGCCGGATGCTACCGGAACTTTTTCTTAGCATTTATTAATTATTATACCAATTGACTCATCCCTTATATATAGTTATTTACTGTATAGGTTATACTATATAATATAACCTATATCCTGGTCTCACATTTGGGGTGGATCCGGTTCCACCCTCCTCCTTTTGATAGGGTTGAGGATAAGGCTAAGAGACTTATAACCGTCCCATACTTTCTGAACTCCCTTGACCCTCTTCTCTGTGACGTGACATTGGCGCCCTGTCTCTTTTCTATAGGTATTACAATGGTAGGTGCTAGAGAGATTTGACCTCTCGCATTCCTCCACCACTGCGTCGCCCTTTTCACAAGAAGTGCCTTGCTCTCACATGAATATTGTGTGAATATTGGAGACTCGAGGATCACTCGTTGTGGTGCCTCCATCTTTCCAGCCACATCTGTTTTGTGGAACTCCTTGTCTTCATCTATTTTCCCAGCACTATTCAATCTTTCACTCTTTAAGTCCAACGTCTGCGCCCACCTGAGGGAATTGCATTAGGCGCTGGGACTGGGTGAGTTAACTTTCCATTTGTTTTTTTGTTTGACTTTTTATTATTTTTTTTGCTTTATTTTTTTATTTATTTTTTTTTTTTTGCCCCCTCCATTTGGCATCGTGTAAAAAAATATATAGTATATAACTATATAGTATAACCTATATAGTATATAACTATATAGGTTATACTATATCAATTTCGAAACAACATAGTCACAGATATGTCCAATATTTATTTATTTAATATTATAAAATAAATGTGAAAAATCCTGATAAATTTTTCCTCCATTTTCCTAACTATATATATTCAATATTTATTTATGTATTTAGTATTAAAAATAATCATAGAAAAAATTGAATATTTTTTTCCTTTTTAGTTTAATTTTGAATGCAAATTTATTTTAATATTCGAATATTAGGCTGCAGAAAAACCAGTTATTTTTGCCTCATGTGTTTAGGGGCAATCTTGATCTTTTCTCTTCAAATAAATTACCTACTTCAAAGAAGCCTCCCTGGCTATACCGATGAAGCAGGATCTTCAAATGCTCTTTTTGCTATAGCTGTGATGTATGGAAACTTTTCTTTTTTACTACTCCACCACAGCAAAACTTTCTCTTCTACAATCTTTGGAGAAATTGATTTTTCTTTCAGATAACTCCCTTATTCTTTATTCGGTCTTTACAATTCAAAATGTGTGACCATTAAACAAAGCATTATCATTAATTTCTGAAATTTCGGTATTATTTTTTCCGTGGCAAATTAAGCTGATTCATGGTTATGTAATAATTAAAGTGTTCCCACTCATGGGTATCGAACCCATGAGGTCTGTACCCGGAGGACCGTGCTGGGAGGCGGGGATTCTCTTATTATAGATGTTCCAGAGGGGTCATGGATAAAGGATCAAACGTAGTGCTAGGTCGTGTGCACCGAATCGCGAACGTGTGATGAGGCTCACATCCTGTCAACACAGATGACGTCGGGTGCCCCTCCCATTAGAAATGGTGACAACGGCGTTCATCATCTTCCTCTTTGAAAAAAGGGGGGATTAGATAGGAACTGTGGTGGGGGAAGGGGATTGAAAGATACCGAAAACTAATTTGAAAAGCAAAAAGATTTCGTATTAACGAGGTCACTTACTTGTGCTGGGGTAGGAGGGATGCACAAAAAAAACACATGGTATTGGTTTTGTCACTATGGTACGACTTAAGTTGCAACACTCTGATCATAACACCATAATAAGAATCAATAAACCCTGTGGGGAATATATATATAAATCTGTCAGAAAGTGGTGCGGTGTCCTCTGACGGCCCACCAAACGCAACCCACCGCACTGTTAATTTTGATTGTGAACCGCACCGTACCTCACAGCACTTTTATTTTTTCCGCACTACTCCACACCACACGGGTTACTGAAATTGTGTTGCCCACCATACCGTACCGCACCGCACCAAATGATTGCACTACGGACCGCACCCTACCACATCCGGGGCGAAATCCACCCCAACTCTAAAGTTCTTCTCCCAGAGTTCTCCAGAAGATAAAGTTTCCAGGCGCAAGTTTCCAATGCTGGTCCTGGAGTTTTATAGCAAAGGGACGGGTTGCTAGTTGATAGTCCTGTAGCTCTAAAACTGTGCGAAAGAAAAACTTATTTAACTTTTATTTTGTCAAAAGAAACAAGACTAAAATTTTGCTGCTTTTCCTGTGGCTAATATAAACTTTAATTTTGCAAGAAATTATAAAATTGTAATTTATTGAATTGGTTTACTTCTTCATAGGCTCTTAAATTTTTTTTTTATTTCTGCTCAATCTCTCTTCAAAATTCCGAAACTCCTGTAGTTGTTGGTGGAATTCTCTTTCCCTTCACTCTTCTCTTTTTTTAATGCGTGACAGTCAGATCTATATAACTGTAACTATAACTATAACTTAAAAAACCTAAAAAAAAAAAAAAATCACGTTGCTTGTCATTAGCTTGTATTAAAATCAAATAGTTGTAAATTATGATTTAGGAACAAAAATTGATCAGCAAGTGTCGTAGAAAGACCATTCATTTTCTTGTAGATGATGTTATTATTAATAGTGTTAGTATTAGTCATGGTAATATTGTTAATGTTAATTAATGTTAATGTTAATGTTATTGATAAAAGTGTTAGCGTTAGTGATAGTAATATTGTTAATAATATCAACGTTAATGTTAATAAAAACAACAATGCTTATTATGGGAGTGGTATATATATATATATATATATATATATATATATATATATATATATATATATATATATATATATATATATATATATGGTTCATGTGAATTGAATGTCCCGCGTTTTTCTTAGTCATAAAATTTTAGGTGAAGTATTTACAATTTTGTTTAAATTTTTCATGATTAGGGTAAAATTAAATTAGGTTAAAAAAAAAAGAATGAAATAAAATATTTTATTAATGATGAAGTCTATTATTTCAAATTTAATGTTCCTTTTAAAAGAAAGTGGGTTATGTTTGTGTAATATATATATATATATATATATATATATATATATATATATATATATATAGATATATATATATAATATATTTATAAATATATATATATATATATATATATATATATATATATATATATATATATATATATATATATATATATATATATATATATATATGAGAGTATATTGCGGTATATAGATGTATATATATAGGTATATATATAGATATATACAAGGAGTGATAACAAAAATATTTTGTATGATTTTTGGCTCCCATTAACTTTATCCAGTTTAATACTATTTATTTTTTTAAGGGCATAATTCCAGAAATAGGAGAATTATTCGAAGGACTTACAGGAAAACAGTCGTATAGTTTAAACTCACGTATGTGCTTCGGCTTATCGGAATGTAAAAAAACAAACAAAAACCGAGTACGACACTACAGAAAACAAAGAGGCGTTTAAACCGCGTATGTGCTTTCTGCCATATGTCGCTCGGTCCCCTCTGTCCCCCCCATCGCCCTGGCAACCTCGCACTGGAAGTTCAAGGAAATATATTTCCATTAGGTGGAGGGACAGAGTGGGGACGAAGTCCCCCTGTCGTCCACCTAGAGGCCGAGAGACCCCGACTCCTGGTATCAATGCGGTCTACCCTTGGGTATTCGTTAGTTTTAAATCATAAAACGACTTTGCATATAATAAGCTTTATACGCTGATTCCAAATATGTAATTTATTTTTTTGTAAGTGTCATACTTTTCGAGTTTTTTTTTTTTTTTTTTTTTTTTTTTTTTTTTTTTTTTTTTTTTTTTTTTTTTTCGCTGATTTCATATATGTATTTGATTTTCCTGTAAGTGTCATACTTTTCCAGATAATTCTCCTGGCTCTTTTCTGATATTTTGGCTTTTTAAGTTATTTGTAAAACGTATTTATCATTTGATTTTAATAATAAAATTTTTTTTTTTTTTTTTTTTTTTTTTTTTTTAACGAAAATTCGTATCTAAGAAAATAATTAATAACTAAACACAATTCGAAATAAGTTCATACAATTTTTAATAAAAAATTTTAAAAAAAGGAGAGAATCTGAGCTTCACAGCGAAAGCAATTTCTGGTCAATTATACTGCATTTTTAACTTTTTCAACATAAAAAAAACTACTCAAGTTTGTGGGTCATCCAGCTCACATGTACCATATATATATATATATTATATATATATATATATATATACCTTAACTATATATATATATATATATATATATATATATATATATATATATATATATATATATATATATATAGAGAGTAGAAAGAATAACTATATAGAGATCTCTAAATATATATAAATTATTATATATATATATATATATATATATATATATATATATATATATATATATATATATATATATATATATATATATATATATATATATATATATATATATACCTTAACCATATTACTTGCGTAAAATTTGGGAAAAGGTGATGGGTTTCTATTAGCTCCATAAAGATGTTACTGAAAATTGGTGATAATGAGTATCCCATACATAGGCCTGAGACCTGTTTATAGTATTTATCTTGGAATGAAAAATATGAATGGTCTAATGTAAGTTGGATTAACTGTTTAATAATCTGAAAAGATATACATGAGAATATAAAATTTACAGTAGAATTTTCTGAAAATA
>JABUQX010097258.1:17500-20000 GCA_015478945.1 Trachelipus rathkii | reverse complement strand
TTTTTTTTAGAAAAAAAAACATTGTTTTAAATAAATTAATAATAAATAATAAATAAATAATAAATAAATAAATTAAATAAATAAGTAAATAATAAAATAAATAAATAAATAAATAAATAAATAAATAAATAAATAAATAAATAAAATAAAGAGCGAAACTGAGAAAATGAAGGGTAGGATCATTTTGATAGATGAGGTTATAGAAAATTTATTACCTTTAAGTATTTCTTTTGTTCTTAACACCTGTTTTTTATCTTTGCTTTTATTATTATTATTATCATTATATATATATATATATATATATATATATATATATATATATATATATATATATATATATATATATATATATATACATATATAGCACTTCCCGCCCGTCCACCTACCCGAAGCCCACCCTACTATCACTGAGTGACAGAACTGTCACCCATGAGATTTCGGCTTTTCGTCTTACCAGATTGCATATTTCTTTCCTGCTGAGTCCGATTTTGAGATCCCTGATCCCAAAATTTGAGGTTTCGAACCCGTGTTCGTCGCAATTTCCCTCATTATACCGCAATTTCCCGCGTTTTCAAGATTTCAAACGTTTTTAACGCTTAAAGCGTTAAAAACGGGTTTCTGGGGTTGGTGCATGTTTTCCGAGTTTTTGGAATCGGTCAATCCAAGTCCATGGCCGATATGACTTGGAATTTCTTAAGGTCGTTAGATTTTGACACTTAAAGCGTCAAATTAGGAGTTCCTTAGGTCAGTGAGGCGTTTGCAACAGGGAATAAAAGTCAAATGCCGACATGACTTGGATTTTCTCTAAAATCATTAGATTTTTACGCTTAATGCGTCAAATTAGTAGTTCCTGAGGTCAGGGAAGTCGATTTTGAGGTCTGTGAGGCGTTTGGAGCAGGGAATCCAAGTCAAATGCCGACGTGACATGGATTTTCCCTAAAATAGTTAGATTCTCACGTTTGATGGGTTAAATTATGGGTTCCTAAGGTCAGTGAGGTCAAGTTGACCGATACCTGAGTTTTTAGAAGGTTAGGAACAAGTCTTATAACCCACACCTTTCTTCTCACCTAATTTAGGGGAGTTCTAGTTGACGTATACCCCTCAAATTTACTAATCCAGCTGGTGGTGACGTGCCCAAGACGTAGATGAGGTTATTTATCCATGCACCCCCAGGAGGTGGGGTGTTTGCCCCTCCAAATAAGGAAATGCTCAGATAATTTGGCAGTGATAGAAGAGGACGAATGACCGAGTACCCAGCTTGAGTTGGTAAATTGTGATCAAATGAGCTGATGTTGTGTGAAAGGATAATAAAGTTTAGGTAAACATTATTTTAATAATAAGAAGATATGTCTCTATATATGAGGTCACCTGAATACGAGGTTTCAGAACCCTTTCAATGGTGTTCATGAGAGCTGGCGGATGGAGCTCCAACCCAGTTGTGCGGAGAAATGCACGAAAGTACATAAGAAGAAGAAGAAGAAGATGGTGGAATGAAGGCGACGATCTGTGAGTGAATGTAGTAGTAACCCCACATGAGTTGGGTCCGAACCTCGTAAAACGGTTTTACCCATAAAAATGGAAGGAATTCACCCATTAAATACGCACCATGTCGTACAATATACATATTTAGCCCATAAACAGCTTATTGGCTCATAAAGCCTTCTCTACCTATCTTCAGTTACATTGTTTACCTTGGCCCCAACCAGCTTACTGTTCACATGCTGCCTCACCATACAAATGTCGTTTGTTTTGCATCTAAAAGATAACCCGTTTTCTAAAGGTTGAAGAATGACATTTATATTCTCAAACCTCATTCTCTTTTTATAAACGTCAACTAATATATTTTTATCCTAAGAAACATGGATATTTTGTTTGCTATCTATAAGTTACATTTATACTTTGTGTTCGTTAATTTAAATTTTTTTATTTATTTTAAAATTTCTATTATTTTTTTATTTTAGTTTATTTTTATTTTTGTTAAAAAATTATTTTGTTTTCAAACTTTTTTTTATTTATTTATTTTATTTTTATTTATTTTAAAAAAATTATTTTGTTTTAAAACTTTGTTTTTCAAATTTTATTTATTTTTAATTTTATTTATATAAAAATATATATATATTTTTAAAATAATTATTTATTTTTTATTTTATTTGTTTAAAATATTTTATTTTTATTAAAAAATTTATTCATAAAATAAAATGAAAAAATAAAAAAAATTGGAAAATAAATAATTTTATTCAACGAATTTATTTTTATGTCATGCTTATACAAAATGATACCTAAAATATGACTTGAATCAATAGATCAATAGATCAATAGATCAGTAGATCAATAGATCATGGATTGGGTATCGAGTGGTGGGGTGGGTGAATTGCTTTACTGATTTACTGCTTTAGGGTCAGGAAACTATTACACTTTACTGTGATATTTGATTCAAAGAACTTATTTCTATGTTAAGTTTATACCAAAAATGACACCAAAATATGACTTGAATCAATAG
>JABUQX010097258.1:0-12500 GCA_015478945.1 Trachelipus rathkii | reverse complement strand
TTATTATTATTATTATTATTATTATTATTATTATTATTATTGTATGATATATGATTCGACGGTCATCGAGTAAAAACGCGGTAAAACCAGAAGGGAAGCGAAAAAAGAAACATGAGAAGGAAGACTGGAGAAGAATAAGAAAAATCTTAAAGTGTTTTTGGAAAGTAGAATGAATATTCTGAGAAGGCTGTTAACAACATTTGAGAATTATATTTACAGAAAAGAATGCAATTAAGTTTGAAGTTTTAATAGCTGGTAAAAAATATATGTTAATGATTCGAAATTTCAAAATTTTAAATTTAATTAATATTTAAATAATATCGTTTTAAATCTGAGATGGAGGAGCAACAATATTTTCGGCAACATTTCTTTAAATTATTTTGAATGAGACATTAAAACAAGGAAAAAAAATTTGAAACTTTAAATTCTAGGAAGGGTGAGAAGAGTATATTGGTGTGAAGCTGCCTATCTCGAAGTCGTCGCTCGAGTCATATGAAGATTTCTCTTCGTCTGTTAGCAAGGGGCTGAAAACCCCCTTCTATCATAATTTTATTTTCATGAATGGTGTTGATAAGCTTAAACCCTTATCAATCACCAACGCCACCCTGCACCTGTGCGGGATATGGTGATTTGTATAAATAAATATATAAAATAAATAAATAAATTATTATTATTATTATTATTATTATTATTATTATTATTATTATTATTATTATTATTATTATTATTATTATTATACATAGGAAAGGAATAAAAATTCTAAGGCCATGGCTCCACAAACAGTATTTCACTACTTGTAAAATTATTTTTACTTCACAAGAAGGAAAAACTTGCGGCCAAATACTACTACGCAACTGTGTGATGGCTGGCTCGACGTGCAGCAAAGCGCCGTGCAGTCTAGCTTTATAACTGAGTAGCTCCTGTGAAGCCAGCGACGTGCATAATTGATTTATTATTCCTAAAATGAATCCTGCCCTATTTATATCCAGTCCGTTTTTCTTACTGCTTTTTCAGACTGTTGAAGGAAATTACTCCGCGTATGGCCACCTTGCATCCATTATCGTTGGGTCTATTATCGTGCAAATAATAACTGTTTTTGAGAATAGTAAAATATTGCCTGTGGAGTCGGCCTTAAAATTTTAAAAATGGAATTTGTTGGTGATTAAGTTAACTCCTTGACGTCTTGCTCCTCGAAATCACTCCGCCTTCCCATTCTTGTCCTTCAACATTAAATAAGAGAAGGTTTCGATTTTAGAAAGGAAATTTTCAAAAGAGAAATTTGGAGATAACTTCACTGATTTTCATTCGCTATGCATGAATAAAAAGTGAAGGATATAATTCTGCGGAAGCTACAGCCCGAATTTCAATTTTCTGCCTCGTTTCCGAACCGTTCTACCTCTGAGAGATATATCCTATGAAAAAATTGTATTTGCACCCTTCTTCTAAATAATTTCAAAAAAGCAAAAAAAATATTTAGTTTTTCAGTCAATATTTTTCTGGAAAAAGTTGAAAATTTCTTGTCGAAAGTAAAAATTTTGTTCAACTTTTTTATTCTTCAACCAATTTATATGAAATTTTCGGAGTAGATGGAGTTGGAAGAGTTACACATAAATTACATCATTTTAAATGACGCTCAATGTTCAGATGTCAAATAGTTGGGTCGACAGAAAAAATTAATTAAAAGATGTGCAACTCTTTCAATCTTTCTACAATGAATTATTCATGTAGATTGAAGGAAGTTAAAAAGTTATAACAAATTTTAGATTCTGAAAATATTTTGAACTTATTCCAGAAAAAATGGTTAAAGGAAAAGGGCAAAAAACATTTTTTTCACTTTTAATTTTATTTAGAGGGGGAATAAAAATAAATGTTTCACAATGGATATAGGCATATATATATATATATATATATATATATATATATATATATATATATATATATATATATATATATATGATTTACATTCATTGAAAAAAAATATATAAATTATATATATATCTATATATATCTTGAAATATATATATATATATATATATATATATATATATATATATATATATATATAACTCATATACTTTATAACCTAAACAACTATACATACATACACACATACTTATAACTATATATATATATATAACTATCTTTCTTTCTTATAACTATATATATATAACTATCATATAATATAGCATATATATATATATATGGTCATTTCCGGGATTACCCTAAAGAAAATTTTGAAGGGGAAATTTAAACAAGAGAACATATAAATATCCGTTTGCTTTTTCGGATTTATACCTGCTATAAAAAAAACAACATTTAAAATGTATTTGGGAACTTCACCATGGTCAAAAATATTTCTATATGCATTGTTTTTATATATTATACTTATATATATATATCATATATACTCTTATATATATATATATATATATACTATATATATATGCTCTTTATAACAACAACATACTGCACCATATATATATATATCTTTGCTATACTTCTTACATATATCTCAAAGAAACAAAAAAACAGGGGAAGAAAGGAATCACATTGTTGGAATCCTGGTAAAATTTTATCGAGGAAACTGTAAAAATCTCAAAAACTACAGTAGCTACAGGGAAAAAGGAATACATTTTTTGAATCCTTGTAAAATTTTTAAATGTAAAAAAAAAAAATAAATAAAAATAAAAAATAATAAAAATTGACTTTTGGAATCGCGACTAGGATAATATAACACTTAGCAACCATATATATACTATATAACTATATATATATATATATATACTATATTATTTGTAAAAAGGTATTACGGCAATGTAAGGGCTTGAGCCGACGGGAACACCGGGGGGGACGTTTTCCGGCTTGTACTACGTAGAAGGGGCGGGCCTGACACTAAATAAAGAGCGGGGTTCAGGGCCCCTCCCGGAGGAATGATCCAACTACATGCAGGTTTGGAAGATCGACTCTACCATCGGTGCCGTCTTACGCAGGAATTCTTTAGTTAAAAAAACAAAAACAAAATTTACTACAAAGTCTATTTATTTTTAACGAGTAACGTATAACTCAAATTTCTCTAATTATTAACAATATTTTTTTGACATTTTTAACAAGATTTGGCTCTTCACTCTGTAGCTGTGAATTTTGAGATGTGATTTTTATTTTTTTTGTTATTTATTTATTTTTTTTTTTTTTTTTATTTTTTTTTTACATTTCACATAAAACAATTATATTTGTGTATCTCCACATAACTCATGTTTTATTATATTGCATTCTTGGAGAAAATTTAATAAAAAACGTTCGTTTCTAATTTTAAAAATATCGTCAAGTTTCATCTACGAATTAAGCTACTCCACGGTATGGTGGCTAGTCTAACACAAGCCTAACTAACAACAGTCAATAATTTAATAATAATTTTATGATGTATATTTTTAAAATTGATGTGAGTTTAAAATGCAAAAAGAAGTCTTTTTTTTTTTTACATAAATTATAAAAATAATTTATAGAAGAGAATAAAAAGAATGTTATCCTCTAAAAATTAATAAATTCGGATTAAATTTCCCAAAGCATTTTTACAAGGTAAGATCTTCTAAAACTAGCCATATATATATATATATATATATATAATATAACCTTTCAAATTCTTAATAATAGCCCACCTAACTTATATATATATATATATATATATATATATATATAACTGCTAACTTAATAATAACATCACTAATATATACTATATATATTATATCTTTATTTTATATTATACTTAATATATATATATAATATCTATATAACAATAATATATATAATAATATATATATATATAATAATATAATATAATATATATATATATACATATGTAATAATAACATATACATATGCTCTTTCTTTGCTCCTGCCTATATATATATATATATATTATATTATATATATGGGGAAAGTTTTTCTCGAGATAGTGGCATTCAAAATACGGCACTAGATTAAACAAACGGTTAGATACACAGAAAATGCTTGAAATCGAATTTTAAAATTCTCCAGATAAAGACCTTTGCTTTTTAGTTCTTATAGATTGATCGAAAATTTAGAAAACAATGACAAACTTGTAATTTGCAATTTTCAAAGTAATAATTATCGAAAATTTCCTTCAATTGAAGTTCTCTATGCGTCCGGTATGTTGAAGGTTGGTTTGTAACAACAGCGCCAAGGTAATCGTTAAATTAACTGCGCTTACGTAATCGCTCGCTGTAGTTAATCTAAGCAATAGGAACGTTATAAAAATGAGTTCATTGAATATAATCTATTTCTGCACAGTCTCATCCTATTTCTTATACCAGACCTAATCGAAAAGTCTGTAACACACTTCCTTTAGCCATTTTTCTCAACTTCCTTTGACTATTACGCTTTTACAATTTCAAACGCATTGTATCAAACATTTTGACCTTTAATATATATATATATAACCTTATACTGCTATAATATATATATATATATATATATATATATATATATATATATATATATATATATAGCATAACTTAATAACCTTGCCGCTGCTCTGCTAACTGCTCTTTATATATTTCAAAAGCACCGTGTCCCACGCATGGATGCAGGGTGTCGATAGCAGGGCTCTTGTTGTTATAATACTCCTGCGACAGTTCATGGGAAGATAGAAGAGGGTTCCCAGTCTCAAGAGCCATAATCAAAGATAATCTTCATATTCACCAACTGCATCGAAACCTCCAGAACTAAACCATCACGTTAAGACTAGCAAACTCAATTATGTTTTAATTCAACTATATATATATATATATATATATATATAACTATCCTATATATATATATACTACTATTTTTTTTATATAATAATTTATCCTTAATTTATTTATACGTAAATTTAAACTTGTCTATTTAATTGTATACTTATTCTATACTATATATATATACTATTATATTTATTATATATATATATGGATGTCCCATATAGCAAAGAATACTTTTGCGGACACTTTTTATAAAAGAGCTCTTTGCTAGTCATCGGCATTGGTGACACAGTTGGCAGCTTCTTTCCAATGAAGGCTCTCATTCTTCCTTAGGGCTTTCAACTTAGGAGTCAAATTCCCGATAAGTAAGTTATACCCTGGATTCGAGTCTAGGTATCGGAGTGATATTCTATAATTTTAACAAATATGCTATCTCTGCAAAATATATCGCCAATTACTTTCCTCTAATGAACTTGCCTACCATTTCTCTTTCCTTTATAACCTTCAATAGATAGCGCAGTTCCTTGCTCGCATCCCTGATCGTTTCGGAGATGAGCCCATAATATTAAACCTTTTCCTATCATTCAACTTTTTATTTTATAATGTTAAACTTAATCCACATTTGAGTTCCTCCGACTTCCTTTTCACCTCTGCATCTTGTTCGATCTTAGGTGAAATTGTTTTAATATGTTTTAATATGTGGGGCAATTATTTTGGTTTTCACCAAGTTCATTTTAATACTATTGACTTGTTAGTTCTGTTTTAATCTCCTACCATTCTTTGTAGTACTTCAGTCTGACTTGAACATAAGCATAATGTAAATAATAATTATTTAGGTAATTTCCTCTCGGTTTATACCCATATCTTTTCCATTAACTTTCTTGAATATTTCTTCTAACAGTGAAGTAAATAATTTTGACGAAACTCTATGTCCCTGGCTAACTCATCTTTTGATTTGTGCTTTATAACTCCCTTTAAATAGTTTAAAAATCTGTATAGAATTTACTTCTATGTATATTAATATGTCTGTTTATGGTTGCACAATAGCTTGACCATTCAAAGCTTTTATAACAAAGCAAATGCTCACAGAGTCAAATGCTTTTTCTCAGTCTATAACAGAAACGCAAATTGGATTTTCATATTCAGTACATCTTTCCATAAGCTATTCAACTACTTTGATGTTATCAGTTGTGTTATAGCCACTTCTCATTTCCACTTGATCACGAGAAAACGTAAGTCAAATTGTTCAGTATTCTGCTAGTTATTATTTTATGAAAAATTAGCACAAAACTAGTAAGCTAATTGGTCTGAATATATATATATATATATATATATATATATATATATATATATATATATAATAATAATATATATATATATATATAATATATATATGTATGTATGAAATATATATGTATGTATGCCATATATACCTTCAACTAACATTGCTGTAACAATAACCCAATAACCTTATACTTAGCAGCAGCAACAACAATAACCAATAGCAGCAACAACTGCTGCTCTGCTGCTAATATATCTATAATATGTATATATGAAATAATATACATGTATATATATGTATATATGTATCTATTTTCTGTAATAATATATATATATATAAAATAATATAACCAATAATATAAATTAACCTTGTATATATATATATGTATATGTAATAATTTTTAACTTTCTAACTATATGTATGTATATATATGTATATATATATATATTTATATGCTATATATATATATATATATGTATATATATATAACTCCAATAATATATATATATAAATATATAATATAACAATAATAACAAGCTCTTACTGCTGCTATACAGAAATATGACAGGCGCGTGTCCATCTGTCAGAGATATTGTGTTTTTTCAAGTATTTATCAGGTATTACTATAATGGCGATTTCGTCATTGCCATCATATCTATTGATGTTCCATCGTCAACAGGTGTCTGTCTTCATTTTATGTGGTTATGACATGCATAAATTCGGTAAGAGTTATTGAAGTGAAATGTATATTCATTATAATTTACGCATAGGGCGCTCATTTTCAAGATTCGAGAGAGAGAGAGAGAGAGAGAGAGAGAGAGAGAGAGAGAGAGAGAGACGAGAGAGAGAAGAGAGAGAGAGAGAGAGAGAGAGAGAGAGAGAAGAGAGAGAGAGAGAGAGAGAGAGAGAGAGAGAGAGAGAGAGAGAGAGAGAGAGAGAGAGATAAAAAAAAAATTTATAACCTTCCAAATGTGTGTATTCTATTTTAGCTTTAAAATTTTCATCTGTAGTCACTTTTCTTCCTTTATTTATCAGAGTTCTTTTGTACCTTCAAAATTCTTTTTTATTTTTATTTGTGGTGTCTAGTTGGGTAATGTTGAGTTGCGATGTTATTTTGTTATGTTTGTATAATTGCTATTTTTTTTAAAGTTATCATTTAAATAGCTAAATCTATTTTTTTAATGCCACATTAATTGATGATTTTTTATGTTGCCGTTGCACAAAATTTGCTGTTTTTATAAAATCAGTTATTGGGCAGGAAGGAATGGTTCACTCCAGATTGTCAACTAGCCACCCCAAAAATTTGATTAGTCAATAAAAAATCCTAAGAGGCTTAATGAAATTCTCAGGTAAAGAGATCAAGGTGTCCCTCCCCAGAAAAATTCCTTAGTTACCATAATGGCTATATCCAGTTTTAGATCTAAATTAATTTTACCTCTCAACATTTAGTGATCATTTTTTATAGTAATTTATTTCGCTCTGATATAGCATTAAATATGTACAATTTTTTGTACAATTCGGACAATTTCAAGTCCATCCTTTTTTTTTTTTTTGCACAATTACTTCATCATATAGAGCCTGAATCATTCAAGAAATTTTATTAGCCTTTCACCTCTTTAATTTTCAACACAAAAAAAATGTGTACACTGTGTTGCATTGTAATTCTGGTTCCCAACTTCTGCATTAAAATCACCCATGATTATTTTGAAGTTGTAATTTTCTGGCATGTTTGTCTTGGTAAGCTTATCATAGAAGAATTGCAGTTTCTCTTCTGTGTGACTTGAAATTGGTGCGTAAGCTAAAATTATTCGAATCGTATATCAACTTATGAGTTTAGGTATTATTTATTCCTCTATTTTTAATGTGTGTTTCACTACGTATTTATGACAAAAATCCTACTTCTCTCTCAAGTGTAGCATTTTTCCTTTGCAGCTTAGTACTTGGCCATTTTTGGTTGAATTTTCTTTCACTTTTCTCCTTTCTACCTGCAATGCCAATATATTCCGATTTTTCCTTTCTGGTTCATTGTTTCCCAGTTGAACGTCGTCAGGTTTATTTTCTAGGGGAAACGTAATGCAGATCGGTAATTCTTATCACTTGTTGTGATAAAATGCCATCAGTTATTTTTAATTTGCATTTTGAATGCCCTGACAAAGCTAACCATGCTTTCCCAAGGTGATATAGTAAGACATTTTGCCAACGTCTCAGCTTACAAAACCCCGACTCACCTATCATAGTTAGTTTATAGCAAGCAAGTCGGGCTCCCCCACTCGCCATTCAGAAGACAACTCCCTTGTAGTGCTCAAAATAACCACGCATATATATGCTTATATATAACTAACGCACTCTTATATACCTGTAATATATATATATATATATACATATATAACTCTTTACCTATGGATAAATTGCAGTTTCAAATCACCTTTTGTTCGTTTGTCTGTGTCACGCAAGCCAACTCGCTTACCTGAGTGCGTGCTGCTAGTTCGGAACGCAATGTGGACCAGCCGCAGAGAACCTTATATATAAACTAACCTTATATAACATATGCATAGTAGCAGCAACCTTATATGTATGCTATATACCTTAACGCCTTATTAGCAACAACGCTAGCACCACTGTCTACCTAACCACTTTATCATAGCTTAAACTTAAAGACTGCAGTCGGACTAACCTGGACGGATTCTGCGTTGCATAATCCCAACCTAATCTGAACGGATACACGTTGCGAAATGCAACCTTGACGGATTCACGTTATAATACGGCAGCCTTATGGATTCACGTTGCAGACAAAGAAACCTAAGGTACAGTTGCCTTTATATGTATATATGTAATAATAATAATATATATATATATATATATATATATATATATATATATAATACATATTTAACTATAACTATATATAATATATATACATGTCATATATATGAAATAATATAATAATATAATAACAATAAATCATATAATAATAATAATATGTAACTTAATACATATATATATATATATATATCTTAACAAAGTAATTAAGTATATGTTTTTTTATTTAACTATCTTCTTAACCAATAATATATATGTATATATGTATATATATGAGTATATATCTTACTCAAATATTTTGATATTAATTCATTTTTTACAGAATACAGGACACTTCTTAATATTTTTAATTCTTACACCCTAACAAATCATCAATAAACTAAATAAAAACAGATTAAAGTAACAAAATTATTGTACATTTGTCAACAAAGGTTATATATATATATATATATATGTATAGTAATATATATAATAGCATATATATATATATATATATATATATATATATATACATATAGCATAATATATGTATAATATATATATATATATAGTATAACATACTGCTCTAGTTCAAATATATGTATGTATATGTATATATATATATATCTTAACATATATCTATATATATATATATTTATATATATATAATAATATATCTTTCATAATATATATATAATAACCAATAATATATATATATATATATATATATATATATATATATATTGTTAACTAAGCCTATATAGTGACTCACGTAGGCGCCTACAAAGTGACTTTCTTTGTGTATACAGACAAACGCACGAAAGGTGATACTGCAAGTATACCATATATATATATATATATATATATATATATATATATATATATATATATATATATATATATATATATATATATAACCAACCAACATAGCTAACCTATATATATATATATTGCTTTATATATATATATATTAATATATATATATGTAATAATATATAGGCCTATAACATAATATAATATATATATATATCTTATATATATATATATATAATATATATATAACTCTTCATATATATATATAACTAACCTTATAACATAGCAACATATAATATATATATATATGGCATAATAGCAGTTTATGTATAAGTATAACATATATATATATATATAACATAACCTTATATATATATATATATATATATACTGCTGCTACTGCATTTGTTCTGTTGTTACTGTCCCGGTTCTCTCTCTCTCTCTCTCTCTCTCTCTCTCTCTCTCTCCTCTCTCTCTCTCTCTATACTCTCTCTCTCTCTCTCTCTCTCTCTCTCTCTTATATTCTCTCCCAAACAAAAGTTTTTTTCCTTTTTAATAAGCTGAATCTCTAACCAAAAGTTGCAAAGTTGAAAACTTTTGAGATAATACTAATTGCATGCTCAATTTACAATGTATTTCAAGTGTGTTTTTCATTTTTACGTTAATTGAATTTATGCATTAATTTTTATTTCAAAATATAATGGTCATCCTTATTTTCTTATCTCTGAATTTTCACCAGTCTTTTATGAATTATCTCTCTTCTATTTTATTATTATTATTATTATTATTATTATTATTATTATTATTATTATTATTATTATTATTATTATTATTATTATTATTATTATTATTATTCTATTTAAGGCTTATAGAATCATTCCTTTTGTCTTAATGGGATACTTAATGAGATTGTCCATTTCTAGTTTCATTTTACACTTTAAGGAAGTCCCTAAGCGGCAGCTCCGAAGAGAAAATTGCTCCTTGTGAGCGGACACGAGCAACATTTTAATATGAGTTAAGGGAGAAGTAGGAGAAGTATTTATTCACCAATTCTTGTATTCTTTAGTCTTACATTTTTGTTCTATTTTCCTGCTATTCTCTTTCATTTGACTTTTTTTATTTTCTTCACTCGTTATTATGTATGTATGTATGTATGTATGTATTATTATTATTATTATTATTTTTAATAAGTTTGGGTGTCTTTGTGGGTGTGTCTGGATCTATGTGTGTGTGTGTGTATGTATTAATGTTTTTGTTGTTGTTAGTTCTAAATATATATTTAAGGGTCGAAAATGTAAACGACAACCTGGATTTTTAAAAGACCTAATATGAAATTAATGTTGGTCAAGAAAGTAAAATTATTCAATTTTACAGTTATGTAAAAGTTCTATTTATTGAATAGAAGAATTGGTGCTTCATTATTTTAGAATTGCTAAATAGCTATTCAAATACTGGCTGGTAGGTTAGATACACATACATAGGTCTATTCTGCTTACGACTCCGTCGAGTTTTGATTTTTTTTTTTTTTTAATAGCTATATATTCACCAACAAATGATTTCAGTGGTAACGGACATGATTCAAAAGAGTTCGAAATATTTTAAATCATTTTTAAAAATCACATTTATGTTAAATATTATTTAAAAATTAATATCTCGAAAAGGAGAATTTTTGACACACTTTTACAGAAAACCAGCCCTTATTTGGAATCAGCGTAGCAAACATTACAAACATGTACTAAGGGAGCTCCGAGCCGACGGGGACCAGAGGGGACGTTTTCCATACCGTAGGGCGGAGGTGACACCCAAATAAAAGAGCAGGGTTCCAGAACCCGGAGGGGAAGCATGGTGCTTACCCCCGCTGTTCCCCAAGGCACAACTCATTTTTGCGGTAACCCTTTGGTTAAAAAAAAAATTTAAGGCGGAGTCGTCTTAAAACATAAAAGGTCCTATATATTTTTAATCATGTCCGTTACCGCTTAATTGATTGTTAAGATCATATACTAGAAATAAATTAAAAAAAAAAAAAAAATTCAAAACTAACGGAGTCGTAAAACAGAAAAGGTCCCACACATACACAGATATACCTACAGAAGCACACACATACACAGAGAAGAGAGAGAGAGAGAGAGAGAGAGAGAAGAGAGAGGAGAGAGAGAGAGAGATCTTGAAATTCATGGGTTACTCAATAAAGCTTAACTAACGTTTTACTACAAAGTGATAACGATGTAGGTATAATTGCAAAACTTTTGATCTAAAGATTTGTTACATATTTATGAACTGCCCTTTACTCTACCTTTGGGGAAATATCATTTCAGAGTACTCCCTTAATAGAAATTCGAATTTATGAATGCTAGTTGAGATTTTTTGATTTAAAGATATCCTAAAGTTGCACAAATCTTAGAGAAATTTTGCACTTAGGCAAGGTAGCGGCGAACTAACCTTGATCCTTGCTAATGTTTGATTTCACGAAAAGTAGCCATCTTGGTTTTTTATTGTACAATTTGCTGCTATTGTTATTTTATTTATTTCATTTGTTAGTACTTATTATGTAGATGATTTTGTCAAATATCTTATTATGGTGGAAAAAATATTCAAAAACCACCTAAATTGACTTTCACACTGGAGAAAAAACAATGTTCAACTATGGACCGGCCCTAACCTTCCATAATCAGCAGTCGATATTCGTATCTTCTAAATTTATTTGGCTTGTCTAAGCTCAGCCTAATATTTTGCCGAAAAAAGTAACTGGAACTGATAAATGTGAAGCAACATTTTCTTCAGTACTCGTAGTATTTATATGCGCTTAGATTATTTCATAATTATTTTTTTAATATATATAAGCATTTAAA
>JABUQX010097257.1:15000-17994 GCA_015478945.1 Trachelipus rathkii | reverse complement strand
AGCTATTGGAGTAAAGACATTTAATACAATTGCCTCCGCTTTTGTACGGGCACATGTAAACTTAGGGTCAAAACAAGTCTTGATTAATTTTGAAGAGCAATCCATAGATTTGAAAGATTGATTATGTTGCACTAAGTGATAGGCAAATGCTCCTTCAGCCGCGGCTAATTTAAGTTCTTTGTCACCAAAAATGTCATTTCTGAAAAACGTTGTGAGTGTTGAACTTGATGCACTGGCACGCAAAGCAGTTTTATGTTTTTCAGTATTTAAATGTTGTGTAATATCTGTTCTTCCTCCATGACTGATATTAAAGCTGGAAGAACATATGTTGCAACGAACACATGATTCCGTAAATGTCTTTTTCATATATGGGTATTCTTTCTCAAGGTCCTTATTGAAAACACATTTCCTCTTGCCTTTGGGGGCCATTATTTCAATTAATTTTAAATTTTCAACAGGCCTTAAAATTTAATTAAAAATTTAACCTTAAAGAATAAATCAATATATTATATTATTATATATATATTTATAGTCAAATATATATAATATCTATAGATGTAATATATATATAATTATAATATAGTAATATATATATATATATATATATATAATGTTAATGGTGAATTAAGACGGCTCCCGACCCGTGAGTGCTAGAGAAATTTATTTTTAGTGTATAAAAATAATTTTTTGTAAAGTAAGAAATTTTTAAAATATTTGCATTATACATAAAATTTTTATTTCCTCAACTGTCACGGGTAAGCGGTAAGGGGCACGGGGGCGAATCCCTCATAGAAATACCCATTCTGTCATGCATTTGCAGTATATATATTATTATATATATAATATATATATATATATATATATATATACACTAGTTATTATATATATATATATATATATATATATATATATATATATATATATGGCAGAATGGATATTTCTACCCGTGAGTACTGCATAAATAATATATTTTTTAATGTATAAAAATAAATTTCTGTAAAATAAGAAAATTTAAAAATGCATTATAAATAAAAATTGTATTATTTATCCAGTACTCACGGGGTCAGGAGTGTAAATTTCTATTAAAAATATAACAATTAAAAGAACTAAAAAATTGCAAAAATGTTACTTCACATACGATTTTCAAATAAAATTCATAAAAAAAAAAATTTGAAAAGGTGCTTTTTGTTAACTTCATGTCGATATTTTTGTAACGTATCTTTAATTAATCCCTATTTTGTTATGACTTATGAAACATAGGCAAGTTCAGTAAAAATGGCCTGGGTTTACGATTTTATAAACGGAATTATAATAATTTAACTATGCTTAGATTTAATAAATTTACATTACCTGTACTTGATTTTACGAATCCTACAAGAAAAATCAATATATTTAAAATATATTGAATAATAACTAAAAGTCCAGGAGAGCTCGTCTTATGCACAATTACAATATATATATATATATATATATATATATATATATATATATATATATAAAAATTATAAAAAAAAAAATATAATATTTAAAGGAGAGCTCGTCTTATGCACAATTACAATATATATATATATATATATATATAGATAATTAACTTTTAAATCACAAAAATAACTTGTTGTCACACAGAGCGATCAAAGAAGACTGTTATTTTTTTTGACATGTTTCGCGCCCTTCGCTTATTCACGTACATAAATTCAAAGACTACATCTACATGTTTCGAACATGATCTCTTCTCAGTTTTCCTGCCTTTATAAGTATAGCGATTTCATGCCTAGCCTATATGCTGCTTGCAGCTGCTAAATTTCAAGATTTATAATGTTTACCAACGTAAGTTGTAAAATAAGCATAAAAATTTGGATTCATTTTCATCTGTTTTAAAATACGGGACAATTGATTAAAAAACGGGACAGGATACAAAAAACGGGACAGTGGTTTGAAAAACGGGACTGTCCCGGAAAATACGGGACGTCTGGTAACCTTAATGTCATAATATAAATTTTAGGTAGATATTATATATATACTATATATATATATATATATATATAATATATATATATATATATATATATATAATATTATATAATTATATATATTATATAATATATATTATATATATATATACTATATAGAGATCTGGGATTTAAAAAAAGAAAATATTCGTTGTCCTAACAGATAATGCACCAAAAAGTGGCGAAACGTCCAGTCATCTATTGATGCGGAGATGACTGACCAGATGAGATAAAAAATAAAACCATCCTTTTTTCAAATTTCATTATTATTTTCATTTTCATTATATATATATATATAATATACTAATTATACTATATATATATATATAATGATAATATATAATATATATATATATATATTATATATATATATATATATCTGTAACTATATATACATTATATATATATATATAAATGCGCTTGAAAAAGCGGATCAATTAAAATGAATTAATATTAATATAGGTAATCTCTAAATTTGTCGGATCAATTGCGAGCACATTATCAGTATTATTATATAATGTTCACATCTTTCAGCCAATCAAATTGCGCAAGAAATGTATAATGATATAACATACAACACTCATCTCTAAGTTTGTCGCTGAAGACGTATTTGAGCGATTTTTTTCTCGTATTAAAGCATAGGAACTTTAAAATTTCGTTCAAACTTCGGACTTTGTAAATATAATAAATTAATAAAGAAATTATAAAATTCACAAATTATTGTTAGTATTAGTGAAATACAACATTAAATTTTACTTTTTTGTACAAAAATAAGTCAATTAAAGTTCCTTATTTTAGATATAATATGCACTTTATAAAGTATGAATTATGAAAAAATCTTAAACAAATAAAAAAAAATGTCAAAATCTAATAATTTTTATTATAATTATAATTATAATTTAATGAGAAACATACTTTGAAAAGTATCCTAAATATTAATTTATTATTATTATTATTATTATTATTATTATTATTATTATTATTA
>JABUQX010097257.1:0-7500 GCA_015478945.1 Trachelipus rathkii | reverse complement strand
TTCCAAGTTATTAAAACGTCTTTTTCGACATTCATTAAAAAGAAGATAGACCATAAGGTCATTGGGCTTAAAGTAGAGTCCTAAGTTCGATTCTTAACTATTTTTAAGTTTAGGAAAATCCCCTTTCACAGGTGACTTGTGTTACAAGGTATGGTTAGTACAAACTTGTAAGATACATTATAGGTAGGTAAACATCCAGATATGAGAGTTCAAAAAACAAACAAAAAAAGCGATGAAAAACACCGAAACATTGTTTTTGTCAGAGCAGTACCATAATGATTTCGTCTTCTTCAAATTCAGATTCTACATCGCCAAATTCACAGATTTCTTCAGTTCTATTTAGATTCTCTTGTTTTCTTTTAATGTAAGTTTTTTCAGCCATTGTAAAACTTTCATACAAATCTGCAAACTGTTTCAGCTCTATCAATAACTGATTTATTTCAACTTTTCAAAGTTTAGAAATATTACAAAGAACTTCCGTAGGAAAACTATCAAGCATTAATATTTCATTAAATTTCTTTGGGTCTAACCAGGAACAATCTTCTAAAATTTCTTTGTTTGGACTAAATCTTTCTTCGATACTTGTCCTGGCACGATCTAAAACACTGACAAAGATCAATTTATAATTTTGAGCAGTTGAGATTCCAGGAGCTTCATCTTTTGATTTTTCACCAGGCATTACCTTTTTCTTTGAAGTTCTTTTTCACTTGAATCTAATTCGACTTTCTACATCAAATACTGTTATCTTCTAATTTGCTATTAACTGTACTTGCATAATATTTTGTTTTTTGAATACAGAACTGAAAAGTGTTTATCACTCTTTTTATCTCCTACTTGTTGAAGCAGCTTCAGTAATAAGGTCCATCCCTGGACAAACGTAAACGAGTTTCCTTTGCAATAATTTGAAATCGGAGTTTTAACAGAAAAATCTAATAAAACAAAGAGATATGGTAAGGTTTTTAAATGTTTGGACCATTGACGGATTAAATTTTTCTTGCCATGAATTTAATTTGCATATTGATATTTTTTTAAAACGTAAAAAAATTGAGTAGTTTCCCTCGCGCAAACCTATATTAATCTTAAAATCCCTCAAAAATATCCCTCAAACTGGTTTAATGATTCACCCCCAAATTGTCCCTCCTTACTTTTTTGCCACTTGGCATTTTTTCATGTTGCAATATATTATTATTTTTGCTTCCTCTCACATACAAGCCATTCTTTTATAAGGCGAGCTAAAAAACCAGCGTGATTCTCACCATCCAACTACAGTTTTCTGCTTGGAGCAACGTTACTGTTGAATCAGCTACTACCAAGTTCAGCATGTGTCCCATACAGTGAGTGTAAATAAGATCTTCATTTTCCTTTTTGAACTGAGCTTGTAGACCGTTAAAACAACCTTTCATATTGTTAGCTCCGTCAAATGAACAAGCAATAATATTTGATGGTGCAATGCCACACTTGGCTAATTCTGATTTTATAAGCTCGTACAAAGCCAATCCAGATGAATCATCGACTACTGTTATTTTTAAAAGTCTTTCATATATCTTTCCTTGAAAGACATAGCGGACGCAAATCGCCAACTGGTCCATAACAGCTACATCTTGAGTACTATCTACCATCACGCTGAATATTATGCTATCATGAAGGTCTTTCAAAATGATATCACGGAACATCGAACCAATTATTTAAGTAGCTTGTTGATAAAGGTTTTTGACAAAAAATGTCAACAAAAAGCCTCGTCCAGTCGGTCTTTTAGTTAACTTTCCAGTGGCTTTCTGACATGATTTTGTAAAATCACATCATAATTTGCAACCAACATGACCAGTTCGAGAAAATTACCATAATTATCTGTAGAGTCAAGCGTATAAGCCCCTTCTGCTTTATCCCCTCTGTACGCAATGCCTTGTTTTCCAATAAACAAAACTATAACAATTAAACGTTGAACAACCAAACTTCTGGTGTGAACTTCTCTTTCTCGCTTGTTGGTTTGGTTAATAGTCAGAAGAGTTGAAATATCATGACCTTTTTGGCTTTGAAAAGCTACCTTCGCTGCGAGTTGATGATAACGTGGATTTCAACAGATTTATAAATATGCTTAGGAGAAGAGTCATGTCCGGTAATAAATGTAGAATCTCTATTATCTTTACCTCCAAAAGCCATACAGCTGGAGCAGTACACTCTGTTGAGCCGAATTGAATATAATAACCTCTTCTGTGAATTTTATTACCATTCGGGAGATGTCGGTAATAAAATTTTGAAGGGTCAAATGGCAATTTAGCTCCTTTTCCTTCACTAACTTAAAATTAAAATTAAAAAAAATAAAGAAAAAAAAAAAAACATGCGAAAATTAAAAAAAAAAAAAAAAATCATATGCTGGTGGTTTTCGGCTATAAATATGTGCTCAATTTAATTCATTCTTCCTTTCATTCTCATTATAATTTCCAGCAGGGCTGCGGAGCCGAAGCTGCGGAGTCGCAAGGTTTTTTGTAGAGCTGGATCCGGAACCGATTTTTTTGGGGAGCTGGAGCCAGAGTCGAAATTTTGGGGGGGAGCTGGAGCCGTAGCCCGTGCGGATTTTTTTTGAATGGATCTGGATCGAGCCACAAAAAAGGACGCTGCTCCGGCAAGTACAAATTTTAGTAAATTTTAATTTTATTATTACAGGGTTATATATATAGTACATATATATATATATATATATATATATATATATATATATATATATATATATATCTTTATATATATATATATATATATATATATATATATATATATATATATATATATATATATATATATATTTATATATATATATATATATATAGCACATAAAAGCTATATATATATATATATATATATATATATATGGACAAAGTCTACCTATTGACCTTTTGATCTAAAGTAAATTTTTAATTTTAACTTATTATAAATTAAACTACATATAAAATATAATATAGAAATCATAGGGAAATTATATTTTGAAGTTATAATTCAAAAAAAATATTACAATATTCATGTTTTTACTTTATGATGCGGAGGAATTTGTAGACATTTTACCCAATCAGGGATGCCATCGCTTGAGTTTTTTCTCAAGTTCTTGAGTTTTTGGCATTCATCTTGAGTGCTTGATTCTGTTTTCTAAAAAAATATATATATATATATATATATATATATATATATATATATATATATATATATATATATATATATATATATATATATATATATATATATATATATTTTTTGTTTGTTAAGGTATTACACGGCAAAATAGGGGGCTCGAGCCGACGGGGAGCAGAAGGGGGGACGATTTCCATACCCCGTAGGGGAGGGGCGGAGGAACCCCGCGACATCCAAATACCAAAGAGCGCGGGGGGTTCCGGAGACCCTCCCCGGAGGGGGGGAAATAGTCCTACCCTGTCGTTCCCCGGAAGGCCGAGAGACCCCGACTCCTGCCATCTTTGCGGTTTACCCTTGGATATTCCTTTAGTTAAAAAATAAAAAAAAAAAAATAAAACTGACGGAGTCGTAAAACGTAACAGGTCCTATATATATTTGAATCATCAAATCCCTATAATAGAAAGTCTATTTATGGTCCATAAAGATACCCTGTACTATTTTTTTGGGCTAACGAGTACCGTTCAAAAGGTCCATAACTAGACTTTCTCCAAAATATAATATAGAAATCATAGGGAAATTATATTTTGAAGTTATAATTCAAAAAAAAATATTACAATATTCATGTGTTTACTTTATGACGCGGAGGAATTTTAAGACATTTTACCCAATGTAGACTCATAACAGGGATGCCATCGCTTGAGTTTTTTCTCAAGTTCTTGAGTTTTTGGCATTCATCTTGAGTACTTGAGTTTTTGTCCTAAATATATATATATATATATATATATATATATATATATATATATATATATATATATATATATATATATATATATATATATATATATATATATATATATATATATATATATATATATATATATATATATATATATAAAAAATATATATATATATATATATATATATATATATATATATATATATATATATATATATATATATATATATATATATATATATATATATATATATATATTATTTGTTAGATTTAAGGCAATCTTACAATAAATCTGATCGGGGAGCAGGGGACGTTTCCATACCCGTAGAAGGGGCGGGGAACCCCGCGACACCCAAATACTAAAGAGCGGGGGTTCCGGAAGACCCTCCCCGGAGGGGGAAATAGTCCTACCCTGTCGTTCCCGGAAGGCCAAGAGACCCTGACTCAGTTTTGGCATCTTTGCGTTTTACCCTTGGGTATTCCTTTAGTTAAAAAAAAAAAATAAAAAAATATAAAACTGACGGAGTCGTAAAACGTAACAGGTCCTATATATATTTGAATCATCAAATCCCTATAATAGAAAGTCTATTTATGGTCCATAAAGATACCCTGTACTATTTTTTTGGGCTAACGAGTACCGTTCAAAAGGTCCATAACTAGACTTTCTCTATATATATATATATATATATATATATATATATATATATATATATATATATATATATATATATATATATATATATATATATATATATATATATATATATATATATATATATATATATAAATAAAAAAAAACTTAACGCCCACACGGAACGGGAGCTCGGATCAAAAAAAATTTTCACAGGTAGCCTCTATGATACATAAATAGACGTTTTAGGGTCGAAATAAAAAAAAAAATCATATCTCAAAAACTACAATAGCTACAGCAAAAAGGAATACATTTTTGGAATCCTGGTAAAATTTTAGTAAGGAAAATGTAAAAAAAAATTATTATTAATATTATTATAATTATAGTAATAGGAGAAAGCCTATTTAAGACCTTTTATACGTTACTCGTTAAAATAAATAGACTTTCTAGTATAGTTTTGTTTTGTTTTTTTAACTAAAGAATACCCCAAGGGTATACCGCACCGATGGCAGGAGTCGGGGTCTCTCGGCCTTCCGGGGAACTATGGGGTAGGACTATTTCCCCCCCCTCCGGGGAGGGTCTCCGGAACCCCCGCTCTTTGGTATTTGGGTGTCGCGGGGGTTCCTCCGCCCCTCCCCTACGGGGTATGGAAAACGTCCCCCCTGTGTTCCCCGTCGGCTCGAGCCCCTACATTGCCGTGTAATACCTTTACAAATAATATATATAAAAAAAAAAAAAAAAAAAAAAAAAAAAAAAAAAAAAAAATTCATTTCGACCCTAGAACATCTATTTATGTATCATAGATGCTACCTGTGAAAATTTTTTTTGATCCGAGCTCCCGTTCCGTGTGGGCGTTAAGTAACTTTGTCCATATATATATATATATATATATATATATATATATATATATATATTTATATATATATATATATATATATATATATATATATATATATATATATATATATATATATATATATATATATATATATATATATATGGCTATTTATAAGTGGTTGACTCCAAGAGCGAAAATCAATAATTAATGTATCGTTATTTTAATAATTTTAGGGTAAATACATTAAATTTTTGGGTAAACTAACCTAACCTAGCCTAACCTAACCTAACCTAACCTAACCTAACCTAACCTAACCTAACTTAACCTAACCAAACTTAACCTAAATTAACCTAACCTAATATTAACGGAGTCAACCACTTATAAATGTCCATATATATATATATATATATATATATATATATATATATATATATATATATATATATATATATATATATATATATATATATATATATATCTACTGTGATATATATATATATATATATATATATATATATACAAAGGTGGGCACCGTTAATGAGAAAGTTAACGTCGTTAATTTTTAATCGTTAACAAAAAAATTAACGACGTTAATCATTAAAGCGTTTACCGGTAAAAAATGTAGCGGAAGTTAACGTTAATCGTTAACGTTAACCGTCTTCACAATATGTAGGAATAGTAATAATTATTGTTAATTTTCTTTTATTATAATAATATCCCTAACAATATTAATAATGATATTAAGCCTATCAGACAAATTATTTAGGCTTTGACCTATAGCAGATACTTTTGCCGCTTGCCGAAGAATACTTCCAAAGCGTAAATACCTTAATTAATACTCAATACCGGGTGTCCGTAAAAGAATGTCCCAGTTTCAATGCTTTATTATAACAGCATAATATACAATATCCACAGCATATCATACATCAAAGTGAAGAGTAAGTTGCATAGTTTCGAATATGCACATGCGCCAGAACGAGTTCCTGATAGGTCGACATACGCGCATGCGCGCATTCAGATGTAGTCTTCTCTAGTGCGTGCGTCACATACTGACAATGGCGAGTCCTGAGCGTAAAGCTTTCTGTGTTCTACAATTTGCTAAGTGTGAATCTGTAATTACGGTTCAACGTGCGTATCGTTTACGGTTTCAATGTGATCCTCCATGTGGCAAAAACATTCGCCGATGGTATAGGCAATTTGCAACTAATGGATGTCTTTGTAAAGGCAAAAGTACAGGACGGCCCAAAGTGACTGCACAGGATGTGGACCGTATCAGGGCCTCGTTCCTTCATAGTCCTAAGAAATCCGTTCGGAGAGCAAGTCACGAACTGCAGGTGCCAAAAACGACGGTGTGGAAGGTGTTAAAGAAACGTTTACACATGCGTGCATACCGGTTGCAGTTTGTACATGCTTTAAAGCCCGATGACTAGGCTCTACGGTTTACCTTTGCCTGTGCAGTGTTAGGTCGAGACGATGACCTTCTAGATCGTGTAGTGTTTAGCGATGAGTCCACCTTTCATCTCAGGGGTAAGGTGAATGCCCATAATGTTCGTATCTGGGGTCTGAAAATCCGCATGAACTTGTAGAAAACGAACGTGATTCCCCAAAGGTTAACTTTTTCTGCGCCATATCCCGACGCCAGGTCTACGGACCTTTCTTTTTCGCAGAAGCAACCGTAACAGAGGTCGCCTATCTCGATATGTTACAACAATGGCTCTTTCCACAATTATTAGAGGATGAAGCGGTAAACTTTATATGGCAGCAAGATGGAGTCCCTCCACATTGGAGTCACATAGTGCGAGCGTGGTTGAACGACGTACTCCCAGATCGTTGGATTGGTCGTAATGGTCCAGACGACAGAGCTCTATATATCTGGCCCCCCCGGTCCCCGGACTTAACGCCATGCGATTTCTTCCTATGGGGCTGCCCAATGATATGCCAGAGTTGAAACGCAGAATTGAACACGCCGTTGCGTCCATTACGCCGGATCTGTTAACCAATGTTTGGGAGGAATTGGATTATCGGCTGGATGTGTCCCCTATAACGAAGGGGGCACATATTGAACATATGTAGGAAAAACTCTGTTCAATGACCTTCACTTTGATGTATGATATGCTGTTGATATTGTATATTACGCTGTTATAATAAAGCATTGAAACTGTGACATTCTTTTAC
>JABUQX010097256.1:0-50185 GCA_015478945.1 Trachelipus rathkii | reverse complement strand
GAAGCTGTTTTTGAATTGCCTTAAACTCATTTACATTTTCATTTTCTTTCAGATTCATCTTAAGTATTTTTATTATAAAATTCTTTATCAATCTCGACAATAAACATCCGCGCAGGATGTGGATGCAGATGTTACCTGCATCACTAATATATATATATATATATATATATATATATATATATATATATATATATATATATATATATATATATATATATATATATATATATATATATATATATATATATATATATATATATATATATATATATAGTCAATATAATTTAGAAATTGGGGCAATCTCTCAGACTTTTAATTTTTTTTTGTTTACAAAAAAAAAAAAAGCCGCATTAAAAAAAAATTTTAATAAAGTATAAATTAACAGGTGCAGTGAACTGCAAAAGTTTTTTAAAAAAATATATAAATAACCTAGATTTTTTGATTTTTCTTTCAAAAAAAACTTTAAATTTTTAATTTCTATTTATAAGGTCTGTGTACTAACAATAAAAAAAATTGTAAAATTTCGCTCACTTACTCTTTGATAGCATACATAGGTTTTAAGCTATGTATATATAAAATACATATTGATAGCACATTTCATTAAAAAGTTATTTAACATTTATGAACCCAGGGCAATTTCAGATTTTATCTCCATTCCCCACCCCCCTCACCCTTGACTGGGGTGGCCAGTAGTAACAACGACATATTGCAAGCCACCTCTTTTACCTGACCTTGACCATTTTTTGGGCCACCCAAATTTTACCTGACCTTGACCTTTTTTGCCTTTGATTTTTGACTTCAGAGCAGACGCCAGACGGATGTAAGCATCCGCCATAATGACTTATTTTAGTCCCTTTAGGGGCTTTAGCCCCATTTTGATACAAGTTTTGGCCTGATATTATTTTAATGATATGGAATCAAGGGCTGAAATTGACCATTCTAAAGGTCTGTTAGGATTAGGTCATAAATTGAACTCCTCAGGTACCTGCCTCCTTGCCTTTGGTAGGTATCTGTGCTACGAGGTCATCAAGGCGTAGGTACCTGACCTGTTTGGATCTGTCCTAACTTATTTCCATCCAAGGTCGCACACACACACACACACACACACACATGCTAGGTTATTATTAAACTTAGTGTTATTTACTTCATGCGTAGGGTTATTATTATTTAGCACACACACACGCACAACCGCTAGGCTACTTATACACACACATACACCCACCCATAGACACTTACACTCACCCCTACACCTACACACACACACCATAGACACATCTCTACACCATGACACTCCTATACACACACTATGTCACTATACACACATACACTATGGCACTATATACACACATTCACTATGACACTTATATTTACACTTATAGACACTTACACCCTCACCCATAGACACTTACACTCACCCATATAGTCACTCTTGCTAATTCTACCCAGTGTATACTGGTACTACCATAGACACTTATACACACACTCACATACATACACACACACACCACATACATACACACACTTATAATGACTTTACACTCACCATATAACGCCCATACACTTACACTTACACAGATACACTTACGCTTCACACACTCGATATTTTGATGCCTCAACTTTGATGGCTCAATTTTGATGCCTCAACTTTGATACCTCTCCACTTTAGGCCCAAGCTTGATGCCTCAGCTTTGTTGGCTCATCTTTGTCAGTTCTTTGATGGTTCATCTTTGATGACTCATGGATGATATCGCCATCTCGTTCATCTTTGATGGCACCTATCTTGATGACTCAGCATTATTGATGGTTCAGTACATTTTTGATGGTTCAGTACATTTTGATGGTTCCCAATCACCGTAAGGAGTGTCTAGGAGTGTTCTATTATTGTTCTATAAGTATTAGATGAGTGCCAGTGAGTGCCAATGAGTGCCACTTAGTATCAACTGAGTGCCACATAGCGCCAACTGAGTGCCACTTTTTCAGTTTTCCTTTCTAGGCCCTGACTAGAATAGCCCTAATAAGATGTCTACCCTAGGGTTTTAAGGTATGAGGAATCGACAGTGTATATATTACGTTGCTAGGATGCTTCCTACCATGAGTTAGTCTTTTTTCTAACACTTGATAAGCCTTATATACTATATATATATATATATATATATATATATATATATATATATATATATATATATATATATATATATATATATATATATATATATATATATATATATATATACTTACACACACACACACACACACACACACACACACACACACACACACACACACACACACACACACACACACACACGCACAACCGCTAGGCTACTTATACGCACATACACCCACCCTTAGACACTTACACTCGCCCCTACACCTACACACACACACACACACATAGACACTTACACTATGTCACTTATACACACATACACTATGACACACTTATACACACATTCACTAGGACACTATACACACTATGACACTCCTATAAGACCTTACACTCACCATAGACACTCACACTAGCCCATATACACTTACACTCAAACTACGCAGACACACTTACACTTACATACATACACACTACACACCTCTATAAGCACTTACACTACCCATACATACACCTCCTGGCTACACTCACACACACAGAGATACACTTACACTTACACACTTCGATATTTTGATTCCCTTTCAACTTGATGCCTCCAGCATTGATGCCTCCAACTTTACGGATTGATGCCGCAGCATTGATGCATTTCTAACCTTTTTCTAGCCTTTTCTACCCTACATCATAGAACAGAGCCATTGATGTCTTCCCCTATGTCATAACGGACCACCAGGGCGCAGCATACGCCCCCCCCGCGCAAAGAGGTAACCTCGTGACCCGTAGTGACCAACGTTCCACCTGCCGCGTGCGCCCGCAGGATATTTTCGCGTACCCGCCCGCCGCGTTTCCGCCACCCGCAGGCGCAATACGCTTCCGCGTTCCAGCTCGCTACAGTGCCCGCAGGCAATATTTCGCGAATGAAAATATATATACTATGAGTACATTTTAATTTCATACTTAAACATTTTATTAAAAAACATTTATAGTAAACTCCCTACAGACCTATTATTTAACACATATTTCCATAGTTGTGATATCAATGTAAACTATTCAAAAATTTCTTTTCAAAATACTATGAGTCATTCATTTTTACTTCATAAACATTTTTATTAAAAACATATACTTTACAGACCTTAAAACAGTAAATCAGTAAATCAATAGAGGTGTTACCTAGCAACAAAGGATTATTTTGTTTCACTGCTTTACTGTTTTAACTCATATGTTTTACTGCTTTAACTCATATATATTTATTAACATTATTATTTCATCTAAAGCAGTAAATCAATAGGTGTTACATAGCAACAGATTAGTATGCTTTTTGTTTTTACTGCTTTACTGCTTTAACTCATATGTTTTACTGTTTTAACTCATATATTTATTAACATTACATACCTTAAAGCAGTAAATCAGTAAATCAATAGAGGTGTTACATAGCAACAAGGGGTTTAGTATGCTTTTGTTTTACTGCTTTTACTGCTTTAACTCATATGTTTTACTGCTTTAACTCATATATTTATTAACATTACATACCTTAAAGCAGTAAATCAGTAAATCAATAGAGGTGTTACATAGCAACAAGGGGATTAGTATGCTTTTGTTTTACTGCTTTACTGCTTTAACTCATATGTTTTACTGCTTTAACTCATATGCTTTACTGCTTTAACTCATATATTTATTAACATTATGTTTTTTATTTTGTTTTAATACTTTTATTTTTATTTATTTTTATTATTATTTTTATTTTATTTTATTTTATTATTATTATTTTATTTTTATTATTATTTTATTATTATTATTGTTAATTTCCACTTGAAATATCGCACTAACTCATTTAACACACACACACACACACACACACACTTACACACACACACATCCACACACCTACACACACATACATAGACATAAACACACACACACACACACACACACACACTGCCCACCCTTTGTATTACATAAAAATGTTCTTTGTATGAACATAATGTATAATTTATTAAAACATTTTTTATATGTTTTAATTAAACAACGGACATTTATATTACTCATTCAATTATAACTTAAAATTATTTCAAAAGTTTCTAAACTTCTATAATCAATCATTATCTTTGAACAAAGAACTATTAACTGTTAATACTTTTTGTTTATAAATTTTATAACTACCTTTTAAAATAATTTTTTTACTAAAATTTTATGAAGTATTAAAAACATATATTTTACTGCTTCTTAAAAGCAATAAATCAGTAAATCAGTAAGGCAAGCCCTAGCAGCCCTCTACACCATGCCAATGCTTTTGTTCTAATAAGACTTACTGCTTTACATCATCTTTAGTCATGTAATAAGTATAAAATAACAAATAAGTTTTCTCTGCTAACATAACATGTATTTTATTAAAAATCATTCTAGATTTTATTTAAAAATAACAATTATTCACTTACATTTATATTATTCGCTCAATGTTAACTAAAAATATTTCAAAGTTTTTTAAATAATTTGGATTTTCTTATTATTATCTATGTACATTGACAATCCAACACGAGAAAACACAACAACGCGCACTCCTTATAGATACGAAACTGACCTCTTCCTGTAAATTGTGTTGAAATAACTACTTTAGGCCTAAATGATACAACCTTTTGTACCCCGGGCGATTTAAACCTAATTCCAGATCAAAATATATTTCAAACTGACCCTTTCTGTAAAATGTGGTGAAATAACTACGCTAGGTCTAAATTTAGGATAAGCCTTTTGTACACCTCGGCTTCTGTAATACCAGGTCAAATGGTAATTCCAGTATAGACAAGAATCAATATTATTATTATTTTTTATAAATATATTTCAAACTGAAACATGCTGAAGCAGGTGTAAAATTGATTTACAGGTAATATGTGCATTGCTTCCTCTTGTAACATTGGTGCTTCTATCATCGACTCGCTCAAAGAGGATCAAGATGGACACACACGAATTATTTTCTCGCTTTTATTTTAAGGCAGAGTATGTAAAACATAAGTTTTCATCCTGCCTTCCACCTATGATTGGGTGAAAATTAGCTTAGTTCCTTAAACTTGTATTTGAGCAGGTGTGTTTTATTATCTTTTAGACCCAAACTCATTTTAAAATCATAGTCGTTTTAGCTGTTAAGCGGTGCACAAGTTATCTGATTTGTATTAAAAGTTTTATTTTTACTAAGTGTATATCATATTTATAATAATTACTTACATTGAGGAATAATTATTAATTTCACTAGAATAGATAATAATTAATTCACTAGATTTATAGTAGATCACGTGAAGCAAAACTAAATGTTTTTCAAGAAACTTTACCAGTGAAATGGTATTTTCTATAAATAAATCTCGTCTTTTTATCAACAAGCATCGATTTAGAATCCGGTGAAATCTACAGGTAAACATTATTATTTTTATTATTATTATTATTATTATTATTATTATTATTATTATTATTATTATTATTATTATTATTATTATTATTATTATTATTATTATTATTATTATTATTATGGGACCTAGTATAGATCGTTATTCAGTATGGAAAGTTTAGATCATTATAGAATTCGTTATACTGTATTCATATTAAAGATCACTATAGAATTCGTAATATAGAATAATAAAACACTTTAAAGAAATTATTATAGAATATAGTTAAAATTAAAGTTTGATGTAAGTATGCGAGTGTTTAAAAATGCTTGTGTGTGTATTTGATGTACGTAAACATGAGCGTGAGTTCGTATGGATGTATTTGAATTTGTTCGTCAGTATGTTCAAAGTGGAAGGAATGCGTGCGCATGTGCACAAATAATGAAAAAATGTCCCAGTCAATTTAAGAACATTTTAAATATTATGATGAAATAGAGCTTGAAAAAGGAATAAAAAATGGCTGTTAGGAGATCCGGGGTTGAAAAGAATTAGAAAAGTATAAAATGTAAACAATAACATGTCTAAAATTCTTTTTACAGATAAAGGAGTTTCGAAAAGCAAAGCACCAACTGGCAACGGAAAAAAAGATAAATATTGGTAGGAGTAGAAATCTCGGAATCTGGCAACACATATGGAATATGACAACTGGTCATGACGCCAACGACCAAGTTGAAAATGGGCTGAAACACTGACCAGAAGCCATTCTGTATTCGGCTTCAGTCAGAGTGGTTTACCCACTTAGATTCCTTATTTTGATTCTGTTCTGAATAGTTGTCATTAAGAGACGCTTAGTTATATTGTTAATCAACTTGTGAAAGATTTATAAAATTTACCGATTTTGACTAACTGATTTTGACTAACTGACTTGTGGAAATTTATTAAGGTAATACATTGTTATTGTGTATAATTTGATTGATAGTAAGTTATAACTGGAAAAACAACGAGAAAACCAATTTGGATGGTTTTAAGCAAAGGCTTTAACCTTAACATGGTGACATGCTATATTTTTAACTTAGGCTTGTTAATAAAGAATTAACTTATATTTTGAAACTTAGGCTGTTTTGGTAACAAATTAATGTTTAGAAAATTTTGAAACTTAGATTTTATATTGAATAGTTAACGTTATATTTTGAAACTTAACTATTAATGTGCAAAGTTAACTACAATATTTTGAAACTTAGATTTTATATTGAATAGTTAACGTTATATGTTGAATCTTAACTATTAATGTAACAAATTAACGTTTACAAAATTTTAATTAGATTTTATATTGAATAGTTAACGTTATATTTTGAAACTTAACTATTAATGTGCAAAGTTAACTACAATATTTTGAAACTTAGATTTTATATTGAATAGTTAACGTTATATTTTGAAACTTGACTATTAATGTGCAAAGTTAACTACAATATTGTGAAACTTAGATTTTATATTAAATAATTTACTTTTATATTTTTGAAACTTAGATTTATTATTAAATAGTTAGAGCTTATATTTTGAAACTCAGATTTGTTATTAAATAGTTAGTGTTTATATTTTTAAACTCAGATTTTATATTAAAAAGTTACTGGGTATATTTTATTGACATTTAGTTTTCATCCAGAATACGTTGACTGATATTTTTGAAACTTTTGTTTAAAACAATTGTTTAAAAGCAAAAGTAAACCTAGCACGAAATCGCGGTCGATTTAAATTTGAATTCCCTGACTAACCCTGGGACCAAATTCGCAAATTTTTTCCCTGACCAGCATGTTGTTCAAGTATTTTTGGCGATAAAATATCTATTAATCATTATTGCAGCCTATTTACTCAGTTCATACATTAAATTATTGAAAATTTACTTTAAAAATTGTTCATCATCATGGATGAATTTAATTTTATACCTTCTTCCCATTGTCAAATTCAACGTGACCCTTTTTTTTTTTTAGTTTTTCCAAAAGTAAGCAGTTTTATTTATACAAAAGAAAATACATTTAAAGCTTACATTAATAGCCTAGGTGAATGTCCACTGTGATCACAAAGTTCTAAATGGGGATTAGGTTAACTTTTCTTCTCAAGCATCTGAATTTTGATTTTATAGCGTCTTCTTGTGTCAAAAGCTTTGTTTTAACACTCTCTGCTCTTCCAAGTTTATTGATCTGTATGAATGATTTTTCTCTTGAGATGTTCCTTCATATCTCCTATGGGTAGCTCTTACATTTGTCAACATTTTGAGTGATAGAACCTTAAGTAATACTTCTCTGTTAGATCTTTATAGCATTGTGTGTGTGCACCGTTCTTGAGAAATCAGACTATGTTTTTTCAGCCCTCTACTAAATTATGCTTTATATTTACAGAAAACCCTCCTTCCACTGTTGCATTTCCATGGGAAAATATCATCGTCCTAATTTAATAATTTACACAATCTGCATAACATTGATTCTCAGGTACTATAGAAGAAAAAAATTCATCATCAAGTCTCTTAGAAGGACAGTCATTTAAAATATTTCTTCTTTGAATTTGTTAATTCAAGGGTAGAAATGAGCTTCACTGCAAAAAATAGAGTGCATTGTGCTTTTGCTTTATCAACAACAGAATCTGTGATCAGTTATTGTTGTACAATGCCTCTAGCAATAAAAGCAAATCTTTGTTTCCTTTGTTCTGACTTGATGAAAAATTATACTAGGATCCAATGATGAGAGCCCTGGACAGGCTTGTACTTCAGAGGACATATTTCTTAATATCTTTTCTGTCATTTGATTAGCACAGTCTGGAATTCAAGTTTGAATTTTAGAATTATTTTCATTCGAAGTGACTTCTTTGAGAAGTTTTTTGTTTGAAATCAAAGATTAATACCTTTTACATCAAGGCAAATTGTCTGTCATGTAAATCTAATACAAAAGCTTAGTTGTTGTAGCAGGCATTTTTAATTGGACTTAAGAAATCTTTCCATAATATTTAGTGTACTGAGACATTTTGTAAATCTAGAACAGGAATGGACCATGGTCTGACGCTTGAACTTTCAGAAATGATTAACGCTCTAAGGAAAGCATTTTAAAAAAAGCCAGTTTGCATTTTTGAAATACATCTTTGGTTTGAACTGATAGAAACATTTTGTAATGGTTTGGTATTGAGAGATTTTCGGCTGTCAACTACACAAAAATCCAAAATCACTTCAAAGTCAAATCTCAAAAAAAAAAAAAAAAAAAAAACACCTCAAAAGTATAAATCCACTCTAAAGAGAAAAAAAAAAGATATAAACAGATTAAGTCTTAAGTCATACAGTCTAAAACACATCCATATACCAATCACCTTCAATCAAGGATGAACTTGGAACAACCTCTACGGACAGAATAGGAAGAATAGTAGGTATTAACCAAAAATAGAAAGAAACAGGATAGAGGTAGATTTATTTATGGGATGTCGCTCCTCGCCCATCCTTTTCATTCACTTATCAAATACATCTCTCATTACACAATATACAGTAAGGAAAGAAATATATCAAAAATATATGTAACTTGGTCAATGGATCATTCTTCATATGTTTTGAAATTTTAAAATTTCCTCGACTTTTTTGGAATTTTCTGACTTTCAGTGCTATTACCTTAAACGCCTCTGACCTTTCCCTGGACTGATTTTTTTTTCCGACTCTTCCAGAAAGTGTGAACCTGAAACAGGAAATTACTACTAAAACTATGTGAGCATTTATCGAGCGTAGGCACAAATGACATGACAAAACGAAAACTGCCGCACTAAAAGCAAAGAAATTAAAATTTGTTTTAATAAATCGCCACAGATATTATTTAATTATGATTAAAGGATAGAACTAAAGAAGTCTCCATGTAAAGTATTATGGACTTACTTTCTATTTATCGCAAGCCTACTAATACTTTACTTGGGAGGCATTTGCAACTAATTTCTGTATTTCTATCTCCTTTCCAAAAATTGCAGGTCTAAAGTCCCGCATACACAAGCCTTTTGTTATTTTGTTCTGATTGGAAGTTTTTTTCCATGAAGAAATCAATACCTTTCTCCGTGAATTTTCTAGCTTTAGCCTTTATCTTTATCCCCCAAACCTTTTTGATAAACTTGTTTACTCGTTTCATAACACTTGGTCGCCCTAAAACTAGTGCATATGATGTTCCTAAACTCTGTTTACGCTAGGCTTCCCTACATTTCAACCTTTCCAATGATCTTCACTTCAGATTAGAAATATCTTAAACAAAAACTTTCCACAATGCAAGTTTCTTATATCTTTATTAACAACAACTCAATTGGCAGTTTCTTTAAGATTAAAGAAAGCATCCCCATGAACTTGAGGTCACATATCGCTTACAAATATAAATGTGCCAACTGTAGCATCGACTATGTAGGTCAAACTTTCTACAATCCAAGATGCGAGCCTTCAACAGCATGGGCATTTCCTTTCCCTCAACTAATCTCCCAACTCTCAACCACAGAGAATTAGCTGTCAGAGATCACTATGACCAATAGGCACCGTGATATCTCTTCAAAAATCCTCCATTCTTCAAAATGCTTCTAAAGGTAAAGATTAAAAAATTTGGAATCTTTTTATATATAAAAAACTTAAAACCTACACTTAATATCCATAAGACTTCTTTTGGCACTCCTGCCTGTACTAATTGCCTCGAATTTCGTGCAAAAACGAACAATTTTTTGGGAGGTTTACTTTTGTTTGCAAACAATTGAAATCAGCTGTTGTGATGGAGCTCATCGATTTCGAATAAACAGAAATAAAAACTAATAACAAATAGTTTATAATACAAATATTTGATCAACTATTGTAATGGAGTTTATCGATTTGGAAGAAATTAGATTTAAAGTTGATTGAATGAAATATTCATCAATTCCAACGGGCCTACCACACATTATTACATTTTTTTTGGTTTACATTTTTCAAGAACGTACAAATTGCCAATCACAGGAAAGGAAAACCTTATATAGAATTAAGGAATTTCCCACGTTGCTAAACTCTTTTACGCATTTTAAGGTTTAACAAAAAAACTAAGAAATGAAAGTATTTCTAATGTCAGAAGCACAAATAGAAACTAATACTCTATATTCAAACATACAGTAGGTCAGATAGATGTGGGAAACTACACAAATTATGATATATATATATATATATATATATATATATATATATATATATATATATATATATATATATATATATATATATATATATATATATATATATATATATATAAACATGACAGAGAGAAGGGTATAGATAGAGTGCTTTATGCAATAGTAGACACTCAGAATTCAGATAATAGTCTCTCAAATGGACTCTCGATTAAAAAGGCTTGTGGCTCAGAACATCCTACAGCTTTTCGCCTTCACTTGCACAGCGGTGGTTTAACGTATCCAAATACCTGAAGCTGACGCCTCCCCCCAAACATTTTTCAGTGTTCTATACAATCTAGTAATAATAACGATAATTAGTGCTAACAGTTATAGTGATAATAGTGATAGTTATTAATTAGTGTTATTAATGTTATTGATAATAGTGCTTGTGTTAGTGATGAAAATATTATTAATTATTGGTATTAATATTACTGATAATAGTGCTAGTGATGAAAATATTATTTATGATGGTAGTGTTATATATATTTGTATATGTATATTGTGTATTTATGTATGTATATATATATATATATATATATATATATATATATATATATATATATATATATATATGTATATATATATATATATATATATATATATATATATATATATATATATATATATTTTCTTTTTAAGTATGTTATATTTATTTATTTAAAAGCGCCCGGTAGCTCAGTATTAGAGCACTCCACATCATACAAAGCTTAGGGGTCCCAGGTTCAAGAACTGGTCGGTGTGGGAGAATGAGCCATTCTCTCCTTGCTTGGTCTGGCCCCCCCCACCAACGTGAATTGAGTATACAATTCCTCCTAGGATTAGGGCTCTGCGCGTGAGTTGTGGTGTTTATATCTGTAAAAAAAAAATATATATATATATATATATATATATATATATATATATATATATATATATATATATATATATATATATATATATATATATATATATATATATATATATATATATATATATATATATATATATATTAAATGCAAAATGAAAAGAAATTTGGAAACGTTAATTTGCATAAAGGGTGAAGCTACCCTTCTCTAATTAACGCTTTTAAGAAATTTTAAATTCTTTAAAAACAATGGCTGTTCTATCCAATCAATCCGAATACTTTTACTAAAATCGGCTAATTCATTTGCAAAAATCTTGTAAACGATCCAATATATGGTAATGTGAAATATATACATGCATATATATATATATATATATATATGAGAGCAGAAAGAGGGAGAGAGAGAGTATATATATATATATATATATATATATATATATATATATATATATATATATATCAAATAAAAATTAAAGACGAAAATGTGTGGTCGAAAGTTGTATCGGCAAAATTTGGTCGTATTCGGGATACTACCGCAAAATTCCTGATAACATACTCTCAAAATTGACCGACACTCATACACCGATACACGCACTATATCAGTGCATCACTAATATAGAGATATATATATATATATTTAGATGTGGCTCATACATATATATATATATATATATATATATATATATATATATATATAGGATGGGGAAATGAGAAAATAGCTCCCGACTGACTCCCAGAGTCGATTTTACAAACACACCATCTCACCAACTACCGATGTGGTAGTCCAGATTATGATCTGCACCACCCAAATTACAAATATATCATATAATGTTACCAATATTAAATGCTGAACATTGCGTTGTGTCTATACTAAAATTTCTTTTTTTCAAAATCTAATATATTTCTAATATTTCTTTTTCTATTTCTAAAATGGTTAATACATTGCTTGTGATCATCAAAATCCAAATCAATCAAATTCAAAATGGTTGTTCAGTATCAAAAGTCAAATTCGAAATCTAATTAAAAGCTAATAATTATAATTAAAGTCTAAAATTATCAACTTCAGACAACTTATGGTGATTTATTTAATTCTCATAAAATTCAAATCAAATTAAAAGTTTAATGAAATAAAAACACTTTTTACGATTTATTTTATTTACACTCAATCTGCAATGTAAGTTTAAAATCTTATTCGAGAACCAGCATCTCCAATAAATACTAAAATAGTAAAAACAATGTACAAAACTTGTTTTAAATTAAACAAGTACTCGCTAACTCTTATATTAATATCAATTCCAATTCCAAATGTCCAATAAATTATTGTTTCAAAATTATTTAACTGACCTACCAAACTGTTAAGTAACTTTTCAAAAATACAATCGTATATTAATATCAATTTTAATTCCAAATGTCAAATACAATTACTGACCTACCAAACGGTTAAGTAACTCTTCAAAAATACAATCGTATATCAATATCAATTTTAATTCCAAATGTCAAATACAATTACTGACCTACCAAACTGTTAAGTAACTTTTCTTAAATTCCAAAGTATCAATGTAATCAAATTCAATTAAACAGATCTATAAATTTCATAACCATCAAAATTCATATAATAACCCAACTGTGAATTGATGAGTACTAATTGCAAGTAACTGACAAATATTCAATTTCAAGTGACTAATCAAAATTATGATAACTAATTTCATATAACTAAAAACTATTCAAGTGACTTATTTCAAACAACTGAAAACTATTCAAGGAACTTATTTCAAACAACTGAAAACTATTCAAGTAACTAATTTCAAATAACTGAAAAATATTCAAGTAACTAATTTCAAGTAACTGAAAACCATTCAAGTAACTTATTTTAAACAACTGAAAATTATTCAAGTAACTTATTTTAAACAACTGAAAATTATTCAAGGAACCTATTTCAAACAACTGAAAACTATTCAAGTAACTCATTTTAAACAACTGAAAATTATTCAAGGGACTCATTTCAAACAACTGAAAACTATTCAAGTAACTTATTTTAAACAACTGAAAACTATTCAAGTAACTGAAAAATATTCAAGTAACTAATTTCAAATAACTGAAAATATTCAAGTACTAATTTCAAGTAACTAACAAATATTAAATTAAACTACTTTCAAACAACTGCAAAATATGCAAGTAACTAATTTCATGTAACTGAAAAATATTCAAATAAACTAATTTCATGTAACTGACAAATATCAAAGTAACTAATTTCAGATGACTGACAAATATTAAGCTAAACTAATTTCAGATAACTGACGAATATTAAACTAAACTAATTGGTCTTATCAGTTGGTTAAAAATACCAACTGTCGTATCAAAACGTATTCGTTAACTTTCTATAAATATTAAAAGCACTTCTAACAACTATAACTATAGATATATCCAACTGTCAGTTTAATTTACAACTGTCCTAACTTAAACAATCCAAAGCAAAATCCATCATTTAAACTTATTAACGTTTACAAGGCTAATGCGCAATTTAACTGTCTGTTGACACTTAAAAGGCTAAGGCACAAATCTATAACTGTCGTGATGATGATTCCACTAACACATGATATTCTTATACTAGGCTATAGCACAATGAATACGAGGCTATAGCACAACAATATTATAATAAATAATTTATATTACCTTTCTTACGACCATTGAAGTTCCTTCCTATATTTAAATAATCCTAACAATTTAATAATAATATTTACAAGTTTGATAACATTATAACTATCTACAATGACTTCTTATTCAAACGAAAATAAACAAATTTGAGCACAAAAACTTTACAAAATCTAAATATTCAAAGCTGATCTTATCAAACGGCAATTGTTAAGCCACCAAAACTAACTAAACAAACAAATATTTACAAACACGGAGCTAAACACAGAGATAGTCCTATCAGTTCAGATGCTAATTGTCAAGTGAGCACTTCATCGCTCCGACTCCTCGATATCGATTTTCTGTTCGTGACGTCAGACCACTGTTGCCAGAATTTCGTAATAAATATTTTCATGGAGTATTTTTAATTCATTTTTAGGTTTTCCAACTATAATTTCAGAGAAAACAAACAAAGATTAAATTCATATATATACATTTTAATATTTTATACTTCGTAAAATATCTTTTTGAAAACGTATTTTCATAGAATTTCGGCTTACTTTTTATTTTTCATATCCATACCTCTGCATTTAACTACTTTACTTTTCATTTTCACTGCTGTGGCCACACTCAAATACACACACAGATACACACACACACACATATATATATATATATATATATATATATATATATATATATATATATATTCTTATTTTATATTTTTGTTTATTTACTTATTTTCTTTATTTACAAATACGTTATTTTTTCAAGACTACTCTACTTTTACTTTTCTTTAAATAACTTTTTATTTACAACATATCTTTTTTATTATTTACAAGGCCCTAACTTTACTTTTAACTAAACAAAAATCTTTTCTTTTACGTTTACAAGGTCTTATTTTACTTTTAACTTTACTTTTAACTCTACAATTTCATTAATAAAACATAATATTTACAGTAATTTACCTCGTTGTCCGACATGATTGTAACTTCTGTTTTTACCTACGGTAAGGCCTAACATTGATGGTGGCTTTAGCCTGGCCCCTAGCACACCTTCCCATCAAAGCTCACAGTAGGGTCTCCAGGCTGGCTTCCAAAAGATAAATCATTGGTTCTTCATCCATAAATGCTCAATCCAGGATTAATGTCAAAAAAAAAAATACCTCACTCGTCTTGTTGTATATTATTGGTTTTACGGCTAGTGCTCGTACTCGTCTATCTCCTGTGTCTGGATGAACTTATCTTCTGTCTCGGCAACAAATACTGTAATGAAACTAAAAAAATTATATACAAATAAAAATAATTTTCCCTAACTCGTTTGACTAATGTACAAAAAATCTCTCAATCGTCAGCTATTGCTAGGTGTTAATGCAATTCCAAATATTCGTTTCTTGCTAATGCAGGTTCTTATTTTTAACTTAACCTTTTCCTTTCTTTTTCTTTCCTCTTTTTCTAAACTTTTCGGCCGGGTTGACCCAGACACCTGCAGTGGTCTTTTCTGCTTTAGTTCTCACACTACTACTTGTACTATTTTCAATAGTCTTACTTTCATTTTTCTCTACTTGTATACTACTGATTTCTACTTTTTCTGTCATGGATGGTACTATTTCTTCTGCGTTTTCACAAATCTGCTCATCAGAACAACTTAATTCTTTTATTTCTTCAAATGCTTTGTAATTATTTTGGTATTTTCTAATTTCTTCAAGAGCTTCAAGCTCTTGTAACCTAGCTATTATCCCTATTACATTTTTCTTAAACTCTTCACACTCTTTCATAATGTGGGATCCTCCACAATATAAACAAAATATTTCCGTCTTTCGTTCTTTCACATAGCTTGTTACTTCTTCCTGTTTCATATTACTGGTTTTTTCTTTGTCCTTTTCCATTTTCACACTACAACTGCTTATTTTATGATTTTGTTCACCGCAGAAAAAGCAACATTTCCATTTTCTAAAACATTGTACTTCTGTGTGTCCTCTTATGTAACAAAATGTACATTCATCTCTCCTTAAGTACTGCACTTGCTTGTTTCTTTCTCTGTTTTTTAACTCACAATCTCTAATTTGATGCTCTTTGTTGCCACACTTAAAGCAACATCCATTTTTTCGAAAACAATTTTTTACTATGTGGCCTGTTTTGCCACAAAAATCACAAATACTCTGATCTTGTTCGTTCATATTACTTTGCACTTTCTCCATCTTGATCTATAAATAGTATGTAAGGCCCTAACCTACCCTCCCTCCAAAAGATTACACCAAGGGTTGTAGGTGGACTAAATTCAAAATTTCAAAATTAACCGGACTGGTACTAAAATAACCCGGAACGAAAACACAGCATGGCACCAAAAATATATGTGGTAGTCCAGATTATGATCTGCACCACCCAAATTAACAAATATATCATATAATGTTACCAATATTAAATGCTGAACATTGCGTTGTGTCTATACTAAAATTTCTTTTTTTCAAAATCTAATATATTTCTAATATTTCTTTTTCTATTTCTAAAATGGTTAATACATTGCTTGTGATCATCAAAATCCAAATCAATCAAATTCAAAATGGTTAAGTACCCACTCGTAATTCATAAGCTTCGTATTAATAATCAAACTCAAATCTGGAATCCTCAAATAGATTCGAAGACAATTCCGAAAACCAAACTCTAGTGCTATCTTGGTGATTTATTTAATTCTCATAAAATTCAAATCAAATTAAAAGTTTAATGAAATAAAAACACTTTTTACGATTTATTTTATTTACACTCAATCTGCAATGCAAGTTTAAAATCTTATTCGAGAACCAGCATCTCCAATAAATACCAAAATAGTAAAAACAATGTACAAAACTTGCTTTAAACTAACCAAGTACTCGCTAACTCTTATATTAATATCAATTTCAATTCCAAATGTCCAATAAATTATTGTTTCAAAATTATTTAACTGACCTACCAAACTGTTAAGTAACTTTTCAAAAATACAATCGTATATTAATATCAATTTTAATTCCAAATGTCAAATACAATTACTGACCTACCAACTGTTAAGTAACTTTTCAAAAATACAATTACTGACCTACCAACTGTTAAGTAACTTTTCTTAAATTCCAAAGTATCAATGTAATCAAATTCAATTAAATAGATCTATGAATTTCATAACCATCAAAATTCATATAACAAACCAACTGTGAATTGATGAGTACTAATTGCAGGTAACTGACAAATATTCAAGTAACCAATTTCAAGTAACTAATCAAAATTATGAGAACTAATTTCGTATAACTGAAAACTATTCAAGTGACTTATTTCAAACAACGAAAACTATTCAAGTAACTTATTTCAAACAACTAAAAACCATCCAAGGAACCTATTTCAAACAACTGAAAACTATTCAAGTAACTCATTTTAAACAACTGAAAATTATTCAAGGAACTCATTTCAAACAACTGAAAACTATTCAAGGAACTTATTTCAAACAACTGAAAACTATTCAAGTAACTAATTTCAAATAACTGAAAAATATTCAAGTAACTAACTTCAAGTAACCGAAAACTATTCAAGTAACTAATTTCAAGCAACTGAAAACTATTTAAGTAACTAATTTCAAATCACTGAAAACTATTCAAGTAACTTATTTCAAACAACTGAAAACCATTCAAGTAACTTATTTTAAACAACTGAAAATTATTCAAGTAACTTATTTTAAACAACTGAAAATTATTCAAGTAACTTATTTTAAACAACTGAAAATTATTCAAGGAACTTATTTCAAACAACTGAAAACTATTCAAGTAACTTATTTTAAACAACTGAAAACTATTCAAGTAACTTATTTCAAACAACTGAAACTATTCAAGTAACTTATTTTAAACAACTGAAAACTATTCAAGTAACTGAAAAATATTCAAGTAACTAATTTCAAATAACTGAAAATATTCAAGTAACTAATTTCAAATAACTGACAAATATCAAAGCAACTAATTTCAGATGACTGACAAATATTAAGCTAAACTAATTTCAGATAACTGACGAATATTAAACTAAACTAATTGGTCTTATCAGTTGGTTAAAAATACCAACTGTCGTATCAAAATGTATTCGTTAACTTTCTATAAATATTAAAAGCACTTCTAACAACTATAACTATAGATATATCCAACTGTCAGTTTAATTTACAACTGTCCTAACTTAAACAATCCAAAGCAAAATCCATCATTTAAACTTATTAACGTTTACAAGGCTAATGCGCAATTTAACTGTCTGTTGACACTTAAAAGGCTAAGGCACGAATCTATAACTGTCGTGATGATGATTCCACTAACACATGATATTCTTATACTAGGCTATAGCACAATGAATACGAGGCTATAGCACAACAATATTATAATAAATAATTTATATTACCTTTCTTACGACCATTGAAGTTCCTTCCTATATTTAAATAATTCTAACAATTTAATAATAATATTTACAAGTTTGATAACATTATAACTATCTACAATGACTTCTTATTCAAACGAAAATAAACAAATTTGAGCACAAAAACTTTACAAAATCTAAATATTCAAAGCTGATCTTATCAAACGGCAATTGTTAAGCCACCAAAACTAACTAAACAAACAAATATTTACAAACACGGAGCTAAACACAGAGATAGTCCTATCGGTTCAGATGCTAATTGTCAAGTGAGCACTTCATCGCTCCGACTCCTCGATATCGATTTTCTGTTCGTGACGTCAGACCACTGTTGCCAGAATTTCGTAATAAATATTTTCATGGAGTATTTTTAATTCATTTTTAGGTTTTCCAACTATAATTTCAGAGAAAACAAACAAAGATTAAATTCATATATATACATTTTAATATTTTATACTTCGTAAAATATCTTTTTGAAAACGTATTTTCATAGAATTTCGGCTTACCTTTTATTTTTCATACTTCAATTCATACTTGCATTTAACTACTTTTACTTTCATTTTCACGCGTGTGGCCACACTCAAATACACACACAGATACACACACACACACACACATATATATATATATATATATATATATATATATATATATATATATATATATATATATATATATATATATATATATATATATATTCTTATTTTATATTTTTGTTTATTTACTTATTTTCTTTATTTACAAATACGTTATTTTTTCAAGACTACTCTACTTTTACTTTTCTTTAAATAACTTTTTATTTACAACATATCTTTTTTATTATTTACAAGGCCCTAACTTTACTTTTAACTAAACAAAAATCTTTTCTTTTACGTTTACAAGGTCTTATTTTACTTTTAACTTTACTTTTAACTCTACAATTTCATTAATAAAACATAATATTTACAGTAATTTACCTCGTTGTCCGACATGATTGTAACTTCTGTTTTTACCTACGGTAAGGCCTAACATTGATGGTGGCTTTAGCTGCCCCTACACAACGGTTCGGATTCGGTTCGAATCCAAGGTGCTGGATTCGGATTCGGATTCCAGTTCGAACATTTCCAAACACCAGTTACGGATTAGTTACAATAAAAGTTACGGATTCGCCCATATACATATATATATATATATATATATATATATATATATATATATATATATATATATATATATATATATATATATATATAACGTATATATATATTATATATATATATATATATATATATATATATATATATATATACAGTATATATATATATATATATATATATATATATACTGTTTCGCTGTTTCAATGCAGTAATCTAGGAAAAGGAGGTAGATAATAATAGCCATATATATATAATAATGAAAATTCTAAATTTTTTTATCTATGATTATCTAATGATTCATAATTTAATGTATGTAGCTACCAAACTTTCAACTTAATATAATAATATATAATATATATATAGCATAATATATATCTAATATAATATAATAATAATACTATTCTATAATAATATATATATATATATATATATATAATATATATATAATAATAATATATATATATATATATATATAATATATATATGTATATATATGCTATATATATATATATAATATATATATACCGTAAAGCGAGGGAACTTTGAACGGAAGATGATGGAAATTACTTCAAAAATATAAAATTTTAATTTTATGGTACTTAGTCATAATTATTATAACTTGTGTAAAGCTATATCTGTTAAGAATACTTAAAACTACATTTTTAGTTAATTAAGATAATAATATAAGATATCTAAATATGTTTAATATATTTTTGTTTCAGAGTATAAATTTTTCAGTAAAAATTTGATGTCCAAACTAAGAATTGTACATTCACAGCTATATTAGTTACAGGCTCCAAATCAACAAGGCTTTTTTAAAATTTATCAAGTTAAGCACTGATGATGTTAAAATTAACAAAATATGGCTAGTGTAAGAAAAATGTCTAAAACTAAACCGGGGTAAAATGATAAGCTATTCGGGGGAAAATGATAAATGCCAAAAAAAAATTTAAATTTCAAAATTTATTCTGCAAGGTTATAATTATTATACATTTTTTAAAGATCTATCTGTAGACTATGCTTTAATATACCTTTTTAGTTAATTAAGATAATAATATAAGATTTCTAAATATTTTTAATTTTTTGAATTCATAATATTTTCATGGAATTTTGCTCTACAAAACTAAAATTTCTACATTCAAATTTTTATTCAGATAATTGCTCCAAACAAATAGGCAGTTGTAAAAAGTATCAAGGTAAGTACTGATGATGTTAAAATTAACAAAATATGGCTAAAACTAAATCTGGGGTAAAATGATAAGACCATGTTTTTTGGAGTTTTTATTATTTTAATTTTTTTGATTTTTTTTCATATAAGTATATGAACATGTTCTATAAGGATGTGTACTCATATTATATATATATATATATTTGTATTTCTTTCATTTTTTTCCATTTACCATTTTCCCCATCTTCTTACCATTTTCCCCCGATTCAAAATATGGGGACTGCATTTTTTTTGAGGCCAATAAAATATCATTATAATACAGTTTTATATTATTCTTTTTACATGTAATTACTCTTCAATGACTATATTTTACATATATATTAAATAAATATACATAAGATAAACGATGATACTTGTAATGAATTTTTATATCTGAAAATTTTACATTCAAAAGGACCCTTAAAATTTTTTTACGGTATATATATATATATATATATATATATATATATATATATCTTATTCTCTCTTATATATGTAGATAGAGATAAAAATATAATTAAATACTCTATATATATAAATTTTTATTTATATATATATATATATATATATATATATATATATATATATATATATATATATATATATTTATATATATACTCTATATATATTTGTATAGGTGTATGTATATAACTGCTCTTCTATATATATATATATATATATATACAAGGCTGATAGACAGGTGGGGTCAGGGGTTCAACCCTCCAAAATTATTTAAGAGATCAAAATTTTTGATTCCTTAAGTCTCTTAATTTTAATAATAATAATAATAATAATAATAATAATAATAATAATAATAATAATAATAATAATAATAATAATAAATCGTTGGTGAATGTAAAGGGACTAAGTCTTGAGTGCGCTAGAGTCTTACATGAGGTATGTTGTTACCTGTGTTATTGTATGGTAGTGAGACTATGGTCTGGAATAAGAAGTATAGATCTAAAGTTCAATGTGTTCAGATGGACAATCTTAGGGGCATGCTAGGTGTGAGAAGAATTAATAAAATGAGGAATGAACGTATTAGAGAGTTGTGTGGTGTGAAGAAAGGGGTAAACGAGAGAATAAATGAAAGTATGTTGAGATGGTTTGGTCATGTGGAAAGGATGAATGATAGTCGGTTGGTTAAGCGGATGTATAGTGGAAAGTGTGTTGGGAACCGACCGGCTGGGAGACCGAAGAAAAAGTGGATTGAGTCAATAAACGAATGTCTGAAGGAGAGAAATGTGAGTTTGGCAGAGGCGAGAATAAAGGTGCATGATAGGAGAGAATGGCGGGGTTTTGTATGGGGGCATGGTTGTGGCCCACCTGGGCCAAGGGATGAACCCTTACACTGACGATTTACCATAGTGAGGGTCCGTCGCGGTCCCATGAAGCTCTAGGGTGGATTTTCTGTCTGTGACCGGGTTCCCACTAATTAATGGTACAGAGGGCGGTAGGCTGGGCTTTCTCTTTCGACATTTGTCATACTCTCTTACTGCTTTTCTTTTCCGATGCTTGTAGCGCTCCTTACTCCCAATCTTGGGAAAAAAAGGTAGATAAAGAAAGAGAAAGAAAGAAAGAATAATAATAATAATAATAATAATAATAATAATAATAATAATATTAATAATAATATTTATAATAATATTTATAATAATAATAATAATAATAATAATAATAATAATAATTAATGAATATGAAAAGTATTTATTAATGGAAATGAGGAGACATGTTTGTGGTCCGTAACGATTTCTTAAGTCAAGAGGCTGCTCCTCATATATGTATAAAATATTTAGACCAAGGACTTAAATGTAAGGTTTACAAGTTTGCAGATGATAGCAAATTGGCTACCTCAGTTAGGAATAATGATGGATGTATAAATATTTAAAAGATAAGGAGGGAGCTGTATTCGTTGATGGGACTAGCAAGTTCATTCTTTCTTTAACTAAATATTTCTCTCCTCATAAACCATGGTTCGATCGTGCTTGTTCTCTGGCCATTCAGGCTAGAGATAGTGCATATCGGGGGTGGAAAAATTCTCATTCTCCAATCACTCGCCAATTTTCATTCAGCTCGAAATCTTTGCAGGGGATACTCTTTGACGAGCAATGCTGGCTTTCATTAAACGAAAGTGCGCTAGCTTCCTTGGTTCTCCTACTGACAAATCTTTCTGGCCTCTTGCCAAAAAACATCTCTAGCAACTTCTTTAAATCTCCCTTTCCTCTGATGGTTCTGTTGTTAATTCTCCAACTGAAAAGGCCAATCTCTTCGGCCTCCTATTTTCCACTAACTCAACCCTAGAAGAATCTGGCACTTCTCTTCCTCCTCCTTCTCCTCAGGTGTCCTATGTCTTTGCCTGTGATTACATTTGATCGGGTGCATAGGCCCCTGAAATCTATGAAGGATAGGACGGGTGGCCCAGATGGCATTCCTCCCCCAAGTTTTGAGTGTGCTTCCGTGCTATCCCGCCTTCGTTCAACTATACTTCCTGTGTCTCAACACTATTCCTCAGTGTTGGAAGCTCGCACATGTCCAACCTTTTCCGAAATAAGGAAGCCGCTCTGATCCTTCAAACTATCGCGCTATAGCTCTTACTTGCATTCTATCTAAGATCTATGAAACCCTTCTCACCTCTCACTTCTTAGATTATCTGGAAACTCATTCCCTTCTTTCCGATAGCCAGTACGGCTTTCAGTGCTAGAGGTTCTTCTGCCGATATACTTTCCTATCTAACCGATTTATGGTTTTCAGCTCTTAGGAACTACGGGGAGACTTGAGTGGTGGCGCTTGACATATTCAAAGCATTTGACCGAGTATGGCACGCTGTTAATGCTCTCAAGCTCCCCTTGGGTTCCCTCTTTCTCTTTGCTTAATTATGTCTAGCTTTCTTTCAAATCTCTAAATATCGGCTGTTGTTGATGGGACGACTTCTTCTTTTTCTTTCAATAGTGGTGTTCCTCAGGGTTCATTCTTATCTCCTACTTTATTCCTACTTTTCATTAATGATCTTCTCACTTGCACATCTAACTCTATCCACCCATATACCGATGACTCGACCCTTCATTCTTCAACTCATTTCAGTTCTGCTTCCTCTTTTACTTCTAGAATTGTCTCTCGTCTTAACCTTTCCTATTCTATTCCCGCTGATCTGGATAGAATTTCCGGATGGGGTCGTCTCAACCTTGTGAAACTCAATTCTTTAAAAACCCAACTTCTGCAAATCTCCTTCTCTAAAACGCATTCTAACTTTCCTATCTCTTTCGACGGTTCTCTCGTCTCTCCTGTTGACATTATAAACATCCTTGGCCTTAACATAAACAAAAAAACATCTTGGAAACCTCATGTCATAACGGTTGCTAGGGCGGCCTCTAAGATACTGGGAGTTCTGTTTAGACTGCGAGACTTTTTTTTCTCTTCTCAGTTGCTCCAGCTATACAAGGGTCTCATCCGCCCTTGTATGGAGTACTGCTCTCATATCTGGGGGGTGGGGCTCTGGTTTCACCTGGCTTTTGGATAGGGTCGAGTCAAAGGCCAAAAGGCTTATAAACTGTTCTGTTGGTGCTTTATCTCTATTCTATAGGCACCCCAGCAGCAATTGCTCGAGGGAACTTATCATTTGCGTACCTCTACCTTTACGACGCCCTCGTAGCACAAGGAGTGCTGTATCTGCGCACAAGTTTTGTGTTGATATTGGTAACTCCAGGCTAGTTCGATGTGGTGCTTCATTCTTTCCCTCCACCTCTGTTCTGTGGAATTCTCTTCCATCTTCTGTATGTTCTGTTGAATTTAATCTCCCTCACTTTAAAGCCTGCGTCTGTGCTCATCTGCGTAATTTGGGCTAGAGGGTGAACTTTTGAGCTTACTACACCCCCTCCTTGAATAGGGCTCTGACTGTGAGTGGTGGTGACAACTGTTAAAAAAATCTTTAGGTGGGCAGATATGTGGCAAATGAACTAAATCCCCTACTTACCCCATCTAAAACATCATTCATATTATCCCAGAAAATCGCACTCTTCAACATTACCCTTAGATGGACCATATGTCGCAACCACACACACTTTTACCTATTCAAACTTAAATTTAACCTTTGAATTCTAGCACTCACACACACAAAATCTACCATAGCTCTCTACCACAAGTCACTCATCAGAATTGCAAATCCTTCTATCCCCCTCTCATTCCTTTCCACACCAACACAAACACATTTCACACCACACCACTCATTTTCAACGTTTCCTTCCATCTTTGTTTCAGTCACAGCTAGCAAATCAAATTTGACCTTTCTAAATACATCCATCACCTCTCCTCAACATTTATTCCTCTGACATTCCATGTATCCACACGATTCATACATTTTCGCCGAAGATAGAACGCCGCTTACGGCGATCACGACATTCTCTGAGCCATGCATTAGCATTCCTGGCAAAAGATAATTGGTAATGGGCAGCCAACCCAACTACCACCATCATTTAGTTGCCTTCTACGACAAGCAGGACATACGATGTCTGCAATTTTTTTCCCCCACACATAGGGATATAAACGATAGGGATGTCTGTAGGATGCTGTCTAGAAGAGGGGTGTGGAAATAAGTATGTGTATATGATATGTGGATAAAAGAGGGTGTCTTTAAGATGTTGTCTGGAGGATGAGTGTGGATATGAACGTAGAAGAGAAAGGCGAACCATTAGGCACTGGAATGTCATACATACCATAATCAAAATGAGTTTATATATATATATATATATATATATATATATATATATATATATATATATATATATATATATATATATATATATATATATTATTGAGTTTTAATATTATCAAAATTCTTAATATTTATTCAGTTAATCGGCAAAATAATCGGTGAAAATTGCAGATGACGACGAAAAAAATATGCAGATTTTGCCGATGACGATTAATCGTCCATCATAATATATATATATATATATATATATATATATATATATATATATATATATATATATATATATATATATATATATATATATATATATATATATATATATATATATGGTCATGAATTTCATTATCTTCAAATAAAATAAATAATCCTTGGCTTAACTCTGCTTGTTCTCATGCTAGTGGCAGCAGGGACACTTTCCTTCAAAACTGTCATCTTCAAATTCCAGAAACCCATGCTTCTTTAATTTCATCCTAGAATCACATATTAATTAACTCTTCGAGACCCTAATACATATTTTCTTCTTCTTTGAAATTTCAACAATCTCTTTATCTATTTCCCTATATCTCGCTCTTTTTGGCTTTTTGTAAAAAATGTCAGCTATCACTTTGGTTCATACTTTTTCCCTCCTTTTGTATCTTTTGACGTTAGTATTGCGGTCACCTTCTGCTAAAGATTAGCTCTTTGCTCAAACGTTTGCTTCTGATTTCACTATAGACAATTCCAGAGCTATTCCTCCCTCTTCATCTCCCTCCAACATATTTAAGCCTAACATTGTAATTTTTTTCTAAAGATACTATTTTTGCTGTCTCTGAGCTTAATATTAAGAAGGTGTACAGTCCTGATTGTATCCCTCTTTTGATCCTCCAAACTTGCTTCTCCTGAGTTTGCGCCCCACCTTGGTAAACTGTTTTGTCTCTGCCTATCAACTTCAACCTTTCCCACCTGATGGAATTGTGCACTTATTCAACCTTTACTGAAGAAGAAGGACTCCTGTCACCATCCATCTATCACCCTATCGCTTTAACCTCTGTTCGTTGTAAAGTTCTTGAATCTATCATCAAGAATAAGATTTGTAAACATCTCGAATCTCTAATCTTATCTCTGATCGATTGTATGGTTTCCGGAAAGAACGTTCGACTAGTGATCTTCTTTCCTATCTCTCTAGCTCTTGGTCCTCTGCTTTTCGGGATTTCCGTGAATCTTATCCTGTGGTGCTAAACGTTTCAAAAGCTTTCATTAGAATGACACAAAGCTTTAATTTTTAAACTTTCCTCATTTGGTATCTATCTTGCTCTCCGTAACCACTTTAACTTTCTTTCTGATGATTTTATAGCTGCTGTTTTAGACTGCCAGTGTTCATCCTTTAAATATATCCCCAGAATTCTGTTCTATCCTCATCTCTTTTTATACTTTTCTTTTATGATCTATCTGTTAACCTCATCTCCTATCCATTCTTATGCTGATGACTTACTCCACTCTTCATTACTTCCTCCAATTTGTAAAACAATCCATGCAACAGGAATAGTTGATGCTAAGAGGCTGATCTTGGAGCAAATGACCTTTGAACATTCTCGTATCTCTCGTTGGGATAAAGGAATTGTTTTCAATACCTCATTAACTCCGCTTCTTCCTCTATCTACTCAGCCAAATATTTCACACGGGTTAATTTCTACTTTGAAAATGCACAGCTCAAACCTTCTTTTGTTGTTTAATATTCTTAGTGTTTCCTTTTCTCACGATCTTTCTTGGAAGGATAACATTATCTATTTCTAAACATGCTGCTAAGAGAGGTTGGGTGTTCTTAGGTGTCTACGGTATTTCTCACCACCCCAGTTGTTTGCCTTCTATAGGGTTGTTGATGTTGTTCGCCCTTGTATGGAGAATGCATTACATATCTAGATTGGTTCCACACATATTGCTCTCTATGATAAGGTGGGGTCTGGGATTTTTCGACTTGTCAGTTCTACTCCATCTAACTCTCTATCCTTTCTAACTCTTCTAACTGTTACATCACTCTCCTTATACTGTCACCATCACAACTGCTCTTCAGAACTCTCCAGTTGTATACCAACTTTTTTGAGGAGAGGAGAGGAGAGCTTATGCGACTTATTTTTCTAAACAGTCTCACACTTTCTCATTCCAATTCTCTGAACCCCAGACATAACCGCTATGCTCAATCGTACATATACTCTGCCAGTAAAGTCCGGAACCCACTCCCTTTATCTATTTTTTCCAACTTCCTTAGATTTGCACACTTTCAAACTCCAGGGCATCTCTGCCTTTAATTTGGCACTGCTTTCCAATTTTCAACAACCCCTTTTCCCCACTGGAGGATATATATATATATATATATATATATATATATATATATATTATATATACTACTTTATATATATATATATATATATATATATATATATATATATATATATATATATATATATATATATATATATATATATATGTAACGGAGAACAGGGCAGTAAGGCATAAAAAGTGCACCGGATAAAAGCCTTATCGTTTTTAAAGCCTGTTCTCCAAGTAGTACACAAAATCAAAGAAAATTTATTTCAGTTGATTCTGACTATTAAGGTATGATTTCAAGTTTTAAGTTATAAATTATAATCAGTAAAAAGAAAATAGAAAAGTAAGAAAAATATATAAGGGTACCTTGAAGAAAAGTGAGATATGATCTTATCCTATTGCTTCACTTCTAGGCACTATCAGGCATGTCAAATAATTCCTAGCGGAGGTTGCTATGCCTCTGGAACCTTGTTAACATTCATTGGTGCTGATCGCCTGTGTGTGACTTGTGTTGGTTTTGAAGTTACGATGTTACACTTTATTAGAATTAGATTCAAGAAGAGAGTACTATATAGGTGATAGATAAGAAGGATAGAAAGAAAAAGATGTGTTGTTTTTATTTTTATTATATTTAACTTATCATTAATTATAATATATTTTATATACAAAATTTTTAAAGGCTCAGGTTGAGGTAAACCATCAGGTTAGAGGATTATAGGTTTATAAACTTAAAGTTAGGTTATCCGTTAGATTAGGTAGATTTTATATATACAATGAAGTATGGGCGAACCTATGGAACGCACATACTTTCAGGAATTTAATTTTAATAAATTATCAGTGTTCTGTGTTATTTGTGAAATCCCTGGTTTCTGGTTCAAGACTTTTAGATGTGATAGTGTATGTTTACAGTCATACAATCATTTACACGTATGTACAAGGTATTCAAAATGCAAAATTACAAATTACAAATAAACTTAGCTTAAGATTTACACTCAAGAAAAGACATCTTTTACATTCCTTATATATTACTAGTTTTTGCGTTGGGTTCAGATTCGATTGATCACGGAGGTATGAGAATTATAATGGGCAGTTTTGTCAGTGCTCTTTCTTATAAACCAGCTAGCATCTATTAGAGCACAGCCTGCAGAACTGTGCTATGGTCAAGATGAGTTGGTAAAGTTTTATTATAATCCTTGAAAGGCACTGCACGATTTCACCATTAATTTAGTTTTTGGGGCCTCAAAACCTCGAATGTTATTGAACAAAATCTGGGGACTATTGGCCCAGCACTGGAACCCTAGAATTATTATAGTATATTATAATCTAGTCTATATATAATTATATTTATTAACGAAAGCTTGATTATTTAAACTAACCCTTTAAGTCAAAAGAGGGGATTTCAAATTGTTGTTGTTTAATCACTTGGGGGCACTTGAAGGAATGGAATCACTAGATGTCTGACTGATGGACTGCAATACAAGTTTAAGTCCATTTGAGTTTATCATTTTAATTTTAAGTTTATGCAGCCATTACAAATATTTTAAATCAAAATCAGAATTATGGAAAAAGTTTAACACTCACCTTGAGAGTGATGTTTAGGAACATTCAGACAAATTGGACATTCAAGGATACTATTTTGTCAATAATTACTGATATATTAAGATTACTGATAATACAATACTAAGTGTGTATACTATTTGCTGATATATCTGATACTTTATTTGTAAAAAGAAAAATTGAGAACATTAAAGATAAATGCTGATATTATGAAGAGTGATAAATAAATAAGAAATAAATAACGATATGTGAATAATAAATAAAATAAGATAAATAAAAATAATAACGTCCTGGTTTTTTACAAAAATGGTTAGTTATACCAAAAGGTATAACCATCAGCTAATCTTATACTATAAAAAACAAACCAGGGTGTAGTGTAACAGGCCCCCTTACATCCTCCCCTGCTAAGTCTAAACCCCCACTTAATTTTCTGACGAGGAAGAAAACCAAGTCAGTGAGGGCTAAAACCAGCGGTGGAGGAAAGGATGGAAGGTTTACCTGTGTTCAGGGGTTTCGCTTGAACCAAGGATTCTGTGTCTGTTTTTTTATATCTTGTAACATTATCATGAACAACAATTTTATATTTTGAAATATATCAGAAAATTAACAATTTAATTCTTTTATTATATTAAATTGACAAAGAGATCATTTTTTTTATTTTTTTATTTTAGCTTTTTCTGATATTTTTCTCTGCATGATCTAGGTTAGGTTCAATGGTACTTAAAATGCAGAGGTTTTTGTATGTGAAAAGAAAGAAAGGAATATGTTTGGGAAAGATAGGTGAAACAGGCATTAGCAACTATTCCCAGTAAAGAGCATAAATTATTAAATCAATAATTAATAAATCCATATAAAATTATTAAATTAATAAACAATAAATTATTATTTCATTAGAAAAAATTAATTCCATTTTAAATTATTATATCATTAGACTAGTTAAATTTTATTTATATATTATAAGTATTGGTATCAGTATCAGGGTTTTTTATAATATAAAACTCAAAAATTCAAATAAAATAATTCTAAATATAAATATATTAATAGTGATATACTGTTATGGAATGCCTTTGTTAATCATCTCTGATTAATATCCCAGTCTCTCACTTTCATTCAACTAATATACCTTCTCACATTATTCAGGTAATGAAATGGCTAACACCTCCGTTAAATCAATGTTGCATCATCTTTTATAATTTGGGATATAATATTATTATTATAATATTATATTTTTATTAATTTATTTCTTTGTTTATTACTCAACCGACACATATATGTTATATATGTTTTCACATATATAGCATGTATGTATCGTAATTTTAGTATACTTACAGTTTCTTTGTAGTCTTTACGATTTTTGTATGATCCCTACTTACAGTGAGTATGATGTTACCTTTCCGACAGTCAGCAGAGAAAACAGATCTGTAACTAAAATAATAACAGGGAGCCAGCCCCCAATCAATTGTGTCATGCATGAATTACCAGCATGCTACAATGATTGGTTCGTGGTGTTATCATGCACAGTTAAAAAATTTATAAACGATTAAGTTTATAAATTTTTAAGTATTTATTATATTATTTTAATGAGGTCTAAGACCATTGGCAGTTATTTGGTGGCTAACCCTTCATGGGGGTAGCACTTTATTTAGGCCTGTTCTAAAGTTTATCAAAAAAAAATCATTTATCTGGTTGGTAAGCAGCAGATGAGATAATAGAGAAGAGTTGAGGAGTACAGAGTTGAAGGATAAGCAAGAGTACTCAGGTATCTTTATTGCAGTTTGCAATTAGAAGCAAAAATTTAGGTAGGAGGAAGAAGAAGGTAGAAGAGAAGAATTAGAATTTGATAGAGGAAATACCACTTACAAGTGGTAATTTTATACTTCCCTTCCCACTTTTTCCCTTTTATCAGATGTGTAAATGTTCTATTATTTTTTTTTCAGTGTAATAAATTGAATTGGTAAGTTCAATGAATCCATTAATAAACAAAAATTGTGTTTTATGTCAATTATTCCGTGTAATATGGTTCAGTGTAATATGAAATTTAAAAGAGAGTACTGTCAAACAAAATCTTTAATGTGTTTTGTGTATTGTGTATTATATGAAATAATATCTGGGTCTGTACAAACAAAACAAAATTCATGTAAGGATATTCATTCAGAAGTATTAGGGGGAGTGGACATTAAATAATTATAGTGGATACCTCCCAAGCATTTCAGATAACATGGTTCACCTTTATATTTGGATCCGTGGATAATTGGGACTGAAGAATTATAATAAATGTGTACAGGTGTTTTGTAAAGTTCTGTAAAGGCTGTAATAACTTCAGGTAGTGGTAATTGGCCGGGAAAACCCAATAACCTTAATTTTTTCTGTATTTGTTTCCCAGTTAATTTATATTTAGAAGAGTGGTTCTGTAGCTCTTTCACTATAGTCTTTCGCACCTCCAAATGACGATTCACTAATCCATACAAAAACATTGAAAAACATTTATACAGGGAGTCACCCCCACCGGAGATTTCTATTGGGAAATACCCTTTGGGGATAAACTCCATCATAGAAGCTTCCTCTAACAGGTCAGAATCTTCCCCTATGGGGGAACGAGAGAGTGCATCGGCAACTACATTTTGGGTACCGGAAATGTGTCTGATCTCAAAGTCGAACTCATATAGTTCTTCCATTGTTCGAGCTAATCTACCATCAACTAAACTCATATTCTGTAGATATATAAGCGGCATATGGTCCGTATATATCACAAATCTAACTCCACGAAGAAATGGTCTAAGGGACTTCACCGCCCAACGCAAAGCTGTCAACTCCTTATCGATGACCCTGTAGTTCCTTTGAGCTCCGTTAAAGGTCATCGAAATAAAAGCAATTGGCTTGCGCTCTCCATTTTGAACTTGAGAAAGACAAGCTCCAGCGCCGATATCTGATGCGTCCACATGTAACTCCATTGGAGAAACATCTGGACTGTAGTCTGGAAAACCTAACAAGAGAGGATTAACTAGGGCCTTTTTTAGAGTTTCGAAAGCTTCCTGACACTCAGGGGTCCAGTTTACGGTCTTTCCCCCAGTTTGGCATGACAGGGGCTTGCTGATTTGGGAGCAGTTTGGGATGTGTCTTCTGTAGAAGTTTATCATACCTAGAAACTGTCTGAGATGTTTAACTGTAGATGGTACAGGGAACTCTAAGGCTCCTTGAATGTTTTTATGTAGAGGAAGGATTCCGTTGTTTGACACATGATGTCCCAAAAACTCCACTTCTGTTCTGCATAAGCGAGTTTTACTCGGTTTTAGTTTGTATCCATTTTTCTCTAAGGCCGTTAGAACCTGGTCCAACATGTGTAAATGTTCCTCTATGTCACGACTGAGTATAATTATGTCATCCAGATACACCATGACATTTGCCCAAGGTAATTCAGATAAAGCAAGCATCATACCCCGTTGGAACGTTGCAGGTCCGTTTTTAACGCCAAAGGGCATTTTGAGATACTCATATTGCGCGAAGGGGGTGGAAAATGCTGTTTTCTCGATACTATCAGGTTCCATTTCAACCTGATAATATCCTCGAACGAGATCTATTGTTGTGAAGTACCTATTCCCATGCATATTATATATCATGTCGATTAAGTTGGGCAAGGGAAAGGAATCTGTTTTGGTGACATCGTTAAGTTTACGATAGTCGATGCAAAGTCTTAACTTTCCATCTGGTTTTCTGACTGGAACCACTGGTGCTGAGTATGGGGATTTGCTAGGACGTATTATGTCCTGGTCTAGTAATTCTTTACACTGTTGTTCTATTTCTTGTGCCAGTGGTCCTTGAAACCTCCGTACTGGTAACCTGACAGGGCGAGAGCTTTCCACCTCAATAGAGTGAGAAATGTTAGTGGCCACACCCACGTCATGATCACCAAAACTAAGAGTAGCCTGATGCTTCATTAACACTTTAATGAGGCTTTCTTTCTGTTGTTCATTCAAAGGAATTTCAGAAAAATGGAATTCTTCTTTTAATTTTTCTGGTGTCCATGTTTCCCTACGTGTTTCAGAAGAATCTGTATGGACAGAATATATTTTCGGTGGTGGTGAACACTCCTCTTCCTTCAGAGAAAATATCTGACCCATTACGGTACCCTTTCGTACATACTGCATTTTCTCGGAAGTGTTAATAAGTGCCACATGTTTTGTTGATGAAGTCATTTCTAAGACTCCAGAAACTGATATAAGTTTACCCTTATTATGAGTACCCCCCTTGAATCCCACGAGATCTAACGAACAGTCATCCGGACCCTTAATCTCTACCATTCGACATGCAAACGGAGGAATACACACAGAGTACACATTCACACATTTATAGAAAGGAATAGAAGAACTGTGATCTGTAGCAACGAGTGTTATGGACCCCCCTGCCCTGTGTATGAGTTGTCTTTTTGTAAGATCAGGTAATATGTGATTATCTCTTAGGGCTGCGGCACCCAGTATCATCGGTGCTGGCATATGTTCTAGGGGTACAACTAGGAAAATAATAGGTTTTGAAATGAAATGTGAATCAGGGAAGTGTAAGGGTATTTCAATGTATGATTCTATGAGGACTACATTGTCACGGGACAATCCACTGATGGAATTTACATTTATTTCTGATGAAGGGAGTAATTTAATGTCTTGTAAGGTGTAAGAAAATATTTCTGTACTGATTAAACTTACTCCAGCCCCGCTATCCACCATGCATCCATATGATCCAGAACTATGCGAACTGAATGAAACCGGAACTATTAAAGGGTCATTTACTGAAGGGATAAGGTTTATATGGACGGTTCGTACTTTATCTGCTAATTCTATAGAAGGTTCCTTCAACACAGGAGAATCAAGGGAATTAGGGATCAGTGTTGAAGGTTCTACCTTCTTTTCTAAATGAATTGATATTTCAGGGGTCTTTGAAACTGAAACTGATAATGAAGGGTCAATTAAGATCTGGGGGTCATTTAAGGGTTTATCTTTTTCTATGACAGTCATTTTCATTAACGGCCTCCACCAGGGGACTCAGTCCCGGGGAGTTCAGTCGTTTCCCGAATTTATAGCCTGAGCTTCTTCAGCTCTTTTACATCGGCCTTCATAGTGGGACTGATTACAGTAATTGCAAGGATCGAAATACTTTCGGGGAGGTAGTGGTTTCCCACTATTGTGATCTGTCTTATCATGTTTAGTGTTCTGTGGGGATTTGTTATGAATAATCTGTTTTATGGGTCTGTTGTGGTCATCCAGGGGAGGTGTTCTCTGTGGGCATCTAATGCCTGGATGAGGTCCACGACAGAAAGGACAAGTTATCTTCCTTTCCATAGTGGGTGATGAACGAGGTGATTTAATAGAGCGACAATCAGCCCTTATGTGTCCCTTTTTCTTGCAGTACGCACATATTCCCAAATACTTATAGTATTCACTCATCTGATGTCCCCGATACTCACAATACTCGCACACCATCTGTTTCCTATCTGTATTTGCCCTGGGGTTAGTGTAGTGCTGTGGTGGCGGACGATATTGTTGTTGATTGTTACTGTTCCGATTATCTCTAAAGAATCGGGAACCGTTTGTTTTAGATGGAGGACTGCGACTGGTGTTTTGTGTTTGACGAGGTTGGTAAGACGTTTTGTGTGTTTTGTTCTGTTTTTTATTTTGAAAAACCTCTGTCCAACTAGGAGCAACTGTATTTATTTCAATTACTGATTCTAGTGTCTCATTTAAATTAACTGTCTTGGAATGTGGTTTGTGTGAGTGAGTTGGTTTTTTCAGGTGTTCTGTTGAGGATTGTTCGATGGAATTAGGGAACTCAGTGTTGTCTGATTCGAGAGAGTCGGCGAAACCCACGATCTTTTCCCAAGGAGTGCGCACATCACTATCATTGTCTTTCATCTTGATATATTCTCTCACACTCTTTTCTATGTAAGGTGGAAGACTACAGAGGAAAGCAGTCCGTAAGGAATCGTGCTCCCTCATGTCTAAGCCACGATATTGTCGTCTGGCTAACCTTTCCAACCTCAGAGCATACATTCTGATACTCTCACCGCTCTCTCTGTGTGCAGAGTAATAAGCTTTTAGCTTATACTCGTTTTTCCATTTTTCTTCTGTTTGGAACCAACTCACTAGTGTGTCCCTAACAGAAAAGTAATCTCGGTCGTCCTTAGTAAGGATCTGGTAAAGTTTAGCAAAGCTGCCCTCCAATTGACGACCTAAGAGACGTAACCATTGGTGAGGCGCTTTGGGATAATGAAGACTACAGTAGGCTTCAAAATCCTTCAGGTAAACGAGGAAGTTTTGATCCGTCTCGTATTTGTACTTTCCCGGATCAACAACTTTTAGTTTTTGTGAATTCTTGACTAATTGTGTCAAGAGTAATATGGCTTCTTCCATTGAATCCAAACGTTTTTTCAACCCAGGACCCATATATTCATATGAATCCTCTGGTTCAAACCCTTGAATTTTATGTGTCCGTGGCAGTGTCTGCGCATGTTTATAATGAGATCTGTTTTGAGATTGTGTATAATTGTCATTATAATGATTTTGTGAAGGTGGTTTAAGTAGGGAGTTTTTAATTTCAGTGTCAAGGTCAATTAAGTTATTTTCTTTTCTTTCAAATTCTGGTATTTGAGGAGCAGTTTTTACAGGTGATCTGTTTATAGCATTTGTTTGTGTTCTTTGGGAAAATTCTTCCCTCTGTTTTTCTGTTTTATGTTCTGAGTGTTCAATATCTGAGTATTCTTGGTCTTCTTGTGATGAATCATCATCTAATAAAGATTTATTGTCTTCTAAGTATTGGTCGAGACTTATGTGAGGTGTAGCATGCTGTCTGTGTTCATCTAAATGTATATTGTTTTGAGCTAATGTATTCACAAGTGCAGCTTTATCCTGTTGAAACTGTTTAATTATGTTATTTACTGTTTCTGTATTGGAAAGATTAAGGTGTTGTAAACTGGTACTTTTCTGTTTATTCTGTTTATGGTCAACTGTAGGCTTATCAGCCGGTGTTTTTAATTTACGATTTAGGTCAGAGACCTTTGATTCATTATCATCTGTAGCTACTTCTACGTCTTCTCTCGTCAAAAGGTCTGCTAAAGCCTTTTGTTGAGATTTCTCATAAGAACGGTTGTCCGCCATTTCAGTAGATTTATTCGTTTTCAACCACTCTACAACCATACAATTCACACAAGTGTCTGTGGATACTTGAACCAGACTATTCTAATGTAAAAAAGTGTAAATGATCTAAGTGTTTTCTGTGTAGATTCTGGTGACAGATAATCTAGTCACAACTGTGACAGCACCGAACGGAAACCAAGTCCCTGTTCGGGCGCCACTTTAATTTTATGTTACTTATGTAACGGAGAACAGGGCAGTAAGGCATAAAAAGTGCACCGGATAAAAGCCTTATCGTTTTTAAAGCCTGTTCTCCAAGTAGTACACAAAATCAAAGAAAATTTATTTCAGTTGATTCTGACTATTTAGTAATTTTAATAAATAAGTAATAATCAGTAAAAAGAAAATAGAAAAGTAAGAAAAATATATAAGGGTACCTTGAAGAAAAGTGAGATATGATCTTATCCTATTGCTTCACTTCTAGGCACTATCAGGCATGTCAAATAATTCCTAGCTGAGGTTGCTATGCCTCTGGAACCTTGTTAACATTCATTGGTGCTGATCGCCTGTGTGTGACTTGTGTTGGTTTTGAAGTTACGATGTTACACTTTATTAGAATTAGATTCAAGAAGAGAGTACTATATAGGTGATAGATAAGAAGGATAGAAAGAAAAAGATGTGTTGTTTTTATTTTTATTATATTTAACTTATCATTAATTATAATATATTTTATATACAAAAGTTTTAAAGGCTCAGGTTGAGGTAAACCATCAGGTTAGAGGATTATAGGTTTATAAACTTAAAGTTAGGTTATCCGTTAGATTAGGTAGATTTTATATATACAATGAAGTATGGGCGAACCTATGGAACGCACATACTTTCAGGAATTTAATTTTAATAAATTATCAGTGTTCTGTGTTATTTGTGAAATCCCTGGTTTCTGGTTCAAGACTTTTAGATGTGATAGTGTATGTTTACAGTCATACAATTATTTACACGTATGTACAAGGTATTCAAAATGCAAAATTACAAATTACAAATAAACTTAGCTTAAGATTTACACTCAAGAAAAGACATCTTTTACATTCCTTATATATTACTAGTTTTTGCGTTGGGTTCAGATTCGATTGATCACGGAGGTATGAGAATTATAATGGGCAGTTTGGTCAGTGCTCTTTCTTATAAACCAGCTAGCATCTATTAGAGCACAGCCTGCAGAACTGTGCTATGGTCAAGATGAGTTGGTAAAAGTTTTATTATAATCCTTGAAAGGCACTGCACGATTTCACCATTAATTTAGTTTTTGGGGCCTCAAAACCTCGAATGTTATTGAACAAAATCTGGGGACTATTGGCCCAGCACTGGAACCCTAGAATTATAATAATATATTATAATCTAGTCTATATATAATTATATTTAAATTAACGAAAGCTTGATTATTTAAACTAACCCTTTAAGTCAAAAGAGGGGATTTCAAATTGTTGTTGTTTAATCACTTGGGGGCACTTGAAGGAATGGAATCACTAGATGTCTGACTGATGGACTGCAATACAAGTTTAAGTCCATTTGAGTTTATCATTTTAATTTTAAGTTTATGCAGCCATTACAAATATTTTAAATCAAAATCAGAATTATGGAAAAAGTTTAACACTCACCTTGAGAGTGATGTTTAGGAACATTCAGACAAATTGGACATTCAAGGATACTATTGTGTCAATAATTACTGATATATTAAGATTACTGATAATACAATACTAAGTGTGTATACTATTTGCTGATATATCTGATACTTTATTTGTAAAAAGAAAAATTGAGAACATTAAAGATAAATGCTGATATTATGAAGAGTGATAAATAAATAAGAAATAAATAACGATATGTGAATAATAAATAAAATAAGATAAATAAAAATAATAACGTCCTGGTTTTTTACAAAAATGGTTAGTTATACCAAAAGGTATAACCATCAGCTAATCTTATACTATAAAAAACAAACCAGGGTGTAGTGTAACAGGCCCCCTTACATATATATATATATATATATATATATATATATATAATAATAATAATAATATATATATAATAATATATATATAATATATATATATATATATATAATATATATATATATATATATATATATATATATATATATATATATATATATATATATATATGTATATATATATATGTATATATATATATATATATATATATATATATATAATATTTATATAATAATATATATATATATATATATATATAATATATATATATATATATATATATATATATATATATATATATATATATATATATAATATAATAACAACTCATATATATATATAAACTTCCTTTTAACGTGTTTAATCCCCCTTTGCAGCTCTGCTGATAGATGTAGCAATGACTGCTGTGGTTAAGGCTTCAACTAGAAGACGGAGGCCTTCTGAAAATCCTAACGACATGTTTGCCACTTATGCAATGGATAAATTTCTCTTTTCCTTCAGGACACTCTTCCAAGATCTGTAATGCTTTTCCTTTTTTGTTGCTGAGACAAGTAAGTAATATATATATATACCATATATATATATATATATATATATATATATATATATATATATATATATATATATATATATATATATATATATATATATATATATATATATATATAATTTCTTTATCCCTTTTTTTCCCACTAGATGCCGGGTAGGGGTGCATAACATGCACACAAATTTTCAGCATCATAAGTCACCTTTTTAAGATTTCTACCTTCGTTAGCAGCCCTTTAATAGAACATTTTCAACACCATTTCCTCCCTTTTGCAGATTCCACTACACTAGACAAGTACAGCCAGACAATCATCACACAAGATTACCTTAGGAACTAAACTAAACCACTTGATCAATACCCACCTCTCAATCATATAAATATTGATTCAGTATAAACATAGCTAAATCTTCTAAATTTAAATATCAACATGTACTAGACACCATAGAGCACCTCCTCCTCCTCCTCCTCCTGAGATTCCCCTTTTCACCCCCACACTGAACATAATTTCAAATCACTTTTTTCAAAGACCCGTGACTGCAGCCATTGAACGTTGCAGGCTTTTTAAAATTGGCCTACCCCAAAATTCAGGATGGATCAGAATGTAAAATCTAACACTTTAGTTTAGTCCTACATTTATCTTTCACCATTCCCCCAGTTAAACCTTGTACATTGTTGTTAAATACACCTTTGTATGTGTCTTTACACCCATATTTACCTTCGCATAGTTTTCAAAACTATGTTTATTTTCTTTCTTCAATGAAATTTTGAGTTTCTAACCTTTATAAGTAACTTAGACTTTTTTTTTTTTTTTTTTTTTTTTTTTTCTTTAATTAATACTTTAACTTACTAATACTGTCACCCTTAAAGTGATCCCCAAAACAATTGCTACTTTTGATATATAGCTATGTGCTGCTTATTTATTGTTTAGCTGTCTTTTCTTCCTTATCAATCCCCTTATTCAAATCCTCAATTTCCTCCTTTGTTTCACTCATTACAGCTACATCTATCTATATTATATATCATTAAGTCTATATATTGTAGTTATCAAACTTTTATATCTATAATTATAACTTCAACTTTATATCTATAATTCTTTAAGAACTGACAAATATTGATAATTAATGCGTGTTTAGAATTGTTACAGAATCATTAGGTTTCGAAGCAAATTATATACATATTTTTTTTAAACATTTGGAAGCGTATAGCGGTGCAACTGCATTGTGCAAAATTTTAATTTATTTAAAAATAAGTAGAGTGGGATATATAGTTATAGAAGTTAATTATTTATGTTTTCCTAATATCGGCATTAATTAAAATTAAGAAATTACAAACTTAAAGAAAGATCTTTTAATAAAAAGTTGTTAAATTTTATCTCAATGTGTTTAGCTTTAATTTAATAGTTATTAAGAACGTAAATTTAAGTTCTCATCAATCATTTTTATCTTTTATATTGAAATTAAGGGTTACTATTTTTCCTTCCAGTATTACTTCCTATTTCTACTTCTAATAACGGTATTCATATGGTGCGTTGCTGTGTGTGTTTCGCGAATTCTTATGAGGAGACATTATGTTTTGGACGTTTTAGGCGGAGCTTTCCTTGGTTTTTTTGAAGCATTGATTATTTTATATTTTGTCTGGCTCCCAACAGACGCTTGCGATGCACTACTGAAAAATTTTTTATTGACGACTTCTCATTATATTTAAGAGAGAAAATAATAAAAGTGTTTTTATTTGAATGTTAGAAAGTATTGTCATATTTATTGTTACAAATTGTGTAAAAGCCAAAGATTCATAGTAGTACGAGAAATGAAAGTCTGTGTAGTGCATATTTACTTAACATTTGGGAGGTCTCACTCTTGATTTCTATGTAGAATATTACTTCTCTTCCATTGCATATTACTAGGAAATAGAGAATACTAATTAGTGAATGTTTTTAAATAAAATTTAATGAAATTAGTGGAAATATTAGTTTTATTTATTTTTGTATTAATATTTAGAATTAGTAAGCTATTATGAGATAAAATATTTATTTTTTGTACATAACATTTTAGCAGATTTATATTTGTATTTATTAAATATTTTTTTAAACTATTTTTATTTGCCATTAGAAATAAATTTTACCCAAATTTGCTAAACGAATATAAGCTTTTTTATATTTTATGGGATTTATTTCATTAATTATTTTTTGCTATGTGAAGAAATTTCTCTTGATTGCATGTCTTTACATTTTAATTTACATTTTTTCCGTGGGCTATTAGTGTTAGCACTTGAAGTAGTCTTAACTGCTTTTTTAATCCGACTTTGTATTCAGTATGTTTCAGTATCCAGTATGTTTCTTATCAAATTTATATATATTGATGAATATTGTTAGACAGATAATTGTACAGTGTTCTGGTATAAAATTACCTGAAAAACTTTTAAAATTCTATCTATTTCTTTCTTGTTCAATAGACGAATTTTTTGGAGTAAGTATTCTGTATGAGTTATTATTTAATAATACACGTTTAGTGAAATATTTTTCACAGGAATGTTGAAATTTATTTATTTCTATTTCAGTACTATCTCATTTTCCCACTTCCAATTTTGATGATTTTATGGTGCTTCGCAATATGCCTCTCTAGAGTCCTCATGAAAAGACATCACATTTTGGACGTTTTGGGAGGAGCCTTCATTGGCTGGTTTGAAGCTATGTTTATTATCAATTTCACTTGGCTCTCCAATGATACATGCAATTCACTTGTTAATTTTTTTTTTTCAACGAATTAGGATTTGGGGCAGATTTTGATGTCTGATCTAATCTGATCTGATTATATTTATATATATATATATATATAATATATATAATATATTATATATATATATATATATATATATATATATATATATATATATACTATATATATATTATATATCATATATCATATATATATATATTATTAATCTATATATATAATAGTATATATTCAGAATCGGTTAAAAATTTCACATTTTTATTTTAGTTACCTTTTTGGCGGAGTTGCACCCTGTTAGATCACCAGATCAGGTCGGTTTAGATTGAATTTTCGCGGAATAATTTTTGTTGGAGACTAGGAAGAAATAAGATATATAATATATTATATATATATAGTAGATATATATATATATATATATTATTTATATATATATATATTTAATATTAGGAGATATATCTATATATATATATATATATATATATATATATATAAATATGAATGTCAGACTCTTTATTTATATTACTTGGAGTATCTTCGTTGGCTTATAAATGAGCTGTTTAATAGTAGGTCATTTGTTACCAGTATTACCAGATAAGTTGGAAAAGCCTTAACTAATTGCTAATTAAAGTATGGACTAATGTCCAGATACTGTACTTTGATATGATGTTATACTCTGCATTTATAATTGTTCAGGTTACTAATGAAGAAAATATAACCAACTAGGAACTAGCGTTGCTTTTTTTTAGTTACCAGATACAGCGTTCGTTGATAGACTTTTGTTAGCTCTTGTTTTTTATTACGTAATTCCTCTGAAGCGAAGGAAAATTAGTTGTTGTTTTTTTTTTTTTTTTTTTGTTTTTTTATTTTAACATTTCAAATTTCTGATAAATTTGCTTATGGCAATGATAGGTTTTTTATATTTGTTTGTACTTAATATCTAGATTTTTATTAAATGTTTAAAAACTTTGATCTAATTTTTTTCTACCAAATAAAAAAAAAAAAAATAAGTAAAATGTAGGAAAATTAAGTTTTTTTTTTTTTTTTTTTTGACATGTAAACATTGCTGATTTAATACTCTGTCTCGTTACCATTTCCGAAAAAATCAAACTGTTTCGTCTGCACTTTGTTTCTGTTAAAAAAGACTAGGCCATCCTCTTACTTTTTGCTAAATCAGAAATCTGCGCAAAATATTGCCCATATCGTTGCTTTTACATTTAAACGATTTCATGGTATTTCTCCCTCCGCTTGTCTCCAGCTCGTTTGTACGTAATATTGTAATTTAATATAAAAAAGTGAATTCTGAACTTAACAGTAAATAGGTCAATATTTTTAATTGTATACCTCTTCTGGTTCTCAAAACCTGTTTCTGAGCCTGTTTCGTCTTTACCTATAGGAAAACTTACTGCTGCAAGCCCGCACTCCTTTGGGTAGAACTTCTGTGGCTCAGCTTTCTGCTCATTCTCTATCAAACTCTCACCTTCGACCATATTGCAATTTTTATTTTTTTTGAAGTTCCTAAATACCTTTCCATCTTTTTTTTTCCCTCATTTACTTTAGCTTGAAAATTTCAAAAGCTGTGTATTGGGTCTTGTCGGAGTTTTACACAGACAAAGTTTCCGTTAATGTTCCTTCTCAATATTTGCGATGGCCCTGATATTATAGAATATAATAATAGGCGAATTTTTAACCTGAAAACTTCATTAGTTTTTTAAGAGTCAAATTTTATCTATCCAAATGTTCTTAGTCGTTATTAAATACATAGCATACTTTTCTCTCCTTTAATACTAAAACTATAATATCAAGCTGTATTGTCTATTATAATGAGCGTTAATTCGTTTATTTTTTATCTTCTCTCTTTTTCCTTTGCAATAAACCTACTCATCATTGTTTGTATAAGATTTCATTGACAAAAAGAGTTATACTACTATACATATTTTTGTTTATACAGTGTTTTTAAAATCGATACTTCATAAGGATGTAGTGGATTAAACATATTAATAGTAATCATTCCTAAATACAACGTGTTGTGTTTGATGATTTTTCACTCAACTACCTAGATTAAAAAAAAATTCTGTTCTGGAATATCTCGCAAGTTTTTGAAACTAAATCGAATAAATTATATCCTTGAAAAATTTACTTTGTACCTCAGCAATAAGAAATCCACTTTATCAAAAATATACCTAATCGGGATTTTGGGATGGATTATTATTATTATTATTATTATTATTATTATTATTATTATTATTATTATTATTATTATTATAAATGATGTTTTAATATATTTCTTTCCCCATTTTCAATTCCAAGGTCTTCTGTGTCTCCTAAATAAGAAGAAAGGAAAATAATCACCTGAGTTATTGAAGTTTCGGTACTCTCATTTTACTCCCTTTGTGATTTTATTAGTTTCACAACTTGTCAACAAACCTAAAAATATTTGTAAAAATTTCAGGTAAAAAATAAGCTGTTGAATTTGTATTTTGTCTTAAACATTGCTGGCATGAGATGATAGAAACCCATATACGCCTTTACATGTACCTACAAGGTGAATTTGTGAAGTGGTTATATAGCATATAAGGACAATGAAATGAAGATTATGCTGTATAGAACCTTTTTAATTTTTGCATTTCTTCCAACTTTTTTTTTTTTTTTTTTTTTTGACTTGATTCAGTAGTAGACGCACTGCCGAAACGCTTTAATATATATATATATATATATATTATATATATATATATATCATAATTATATATATTACTATATTAATATTATATATATATATATTATATATTTATATATATCATATATATTTATGATAATTTTTTTTTTGAGTCAGCATGACAGGACCCACCACGGCTCATAGAGAAGCGGGCCATACTGTGCCTGAGAATCGAAGTACCATGGAGGCCGTTGTTCATATACTATGGCTTTCAAGTGTCAAGAGAGATTTGATAGGGAAAATGAATAATTCAGTCAGTCAAAAGAAATAAAATCTAGATCTTAAATTATACCTTTGTATCATAAATAGTCTTAGGATTACATGAAAAACAACATCTTATAAAGAATATTCTACTTCTGAAGATCACAAGTAAAATAGTTACGTGCAAAGCTCGGAAGATGCGGACAAATATGATAATCTTCAGAACTGTTATGACCGAAAGTGTGGAAAATAGACTACGGCGAATCAGGGTCATGATGGAACAAATCAATGAAATATGGCGAACAGATGAGGGTGTCGTGCAACAAAAAAATTTGCCAAATGGGTGGCCGTTTCTGTGACATTAGTTACTGGAATGATATTGTGTGGCCAATACGGAGGCGTGCAAGTATCACCGTGTAAGAGCTTTCGTCGGTTTGAGGAAGACCACTCACCAGAGATCTCTTAATATTTGCTAAGTTCGCTCCCCGCTGAATCACTTCGTTCCAGCACTCTTGCAATAAGATCGAAACACCTTGATGGGAGCAGCAGATCCATTAGTAGGCTTCGAGAGTTAGCCTTGTCGAATGCATCCGGGAGGTACCTGGAACAACTTCGAAAAGATAAGGTGGCCATTTTGGCCTCCTTGTCAGCGAGTTTCGATTGCCCATTTCCCCCAACATGAATTTGTTATTTGTTTATAAGAATAAATTTGTTTTCTTTACAGTAATCAACAGCCGAGGAAATTGTTGTACAGCGGAGGATACCATTGTTTTTAGAATAAGGGTTTTAAGCGCGGCTGAGCGAATCTGAATAAATGACACGAGCGATCTTGCTTAGGGATAGATTTCGAGGAAGGGCAATCATTATAACCATTAATTTCTGCCGTAAAAATTGAAAGATGAGGGGGTTAGTATATCGGAGAGGTTGTGGTCACTAAAGACAGCAGATGCGCCCACGCTGTTCCACTTTTCTAGAGCCGTCAGCAAACACTGGAGTAAATTCATCATAACACCAGCGGGAATGAGCTTTTAACAATGGGCTCGGTGCTAGATTGGAGAGAGATGTCAGAGCCCAGCAAATGTGGACGGGGAATGCCAAGTGTGTGCCTTCGTCTAAGGAAATGGCCGCCAACTTTTGCAAAGATGTTGACGAAATTTTAGGAATGTCATGAACCGTGTTTATGCAACTGGCCGTAATTGATTCTGAGTTATCTCCTGCAGAATCAGTGTCAGAGCAGACGGTATTTGGGGTTTGAAAACGAATTTGCTTTGTAACAGTAATGTATCTCGTTCGAAGAGGAGTGGCATGCACATTGGCATTCACACTTCAAGGCTCACCCGGAGGACGTCCGGAAGCTCCAGTGAATTCGGATTGCCTCATTTTTGGATGGATCTTATTAGGTGTGTAGTTGTGAGTTTGGCCGACATCTGCACCCATAGTCATTCAAATCGATTTAGACAGATTAGAGCGTAAAAAGCGGACTGCGATTAGCACCTCACAGATTTTGAGCGACATGACCGTAACAGTCCAAGCGGGGCGGCCCCCCCGGGGCGGGGGGGAAGGGAAAAATAAGGGGTATTGTTGTTTTTTTCCGGGGGTTGGGTTTTTTGTTTAAATATGCGCAGCATATGCTTATGGGCATCATTAGAAAGAGTCTAGAAAATTTGACCCCTAGTGGAGTAACAGGGAATGCGCGAACCGTATATAAGGTTAGATTGTTGGAAAGAGGTGCAAGTTCATACGATTCCCTTTTTTCTTAAAAAAGCACTGTTGAGGTTTGGATGGGAGAGAAAAATGGAGCCGGGAGTTACGCCCATTGCATGACATATTCTCAATAGCTAAGTTGAACGTTGCCGTCTCGAGAAAGGGCAGCCTGTCACTGAGTTAATATTATAATGCAAGGATCATCGACTTAGATAGAAAAAATTGACATTCGCTGATACGACGTCGTAACGATATCATAAATCTGACGAGCAAATAGTTAGTACACGCTGAACACTACCCTTGCCGAACGTCCTTCATCCAGAGTAAGTGCTCATACGTGACAGAATAGAAGAGCACAGATCCTGGATAGATCTGTTTGACAGAAAGCATTTGATGAAAAGGGAGATGCCCGGCGAAACCGACGCGAATGGACGCTAATGAGCATTCCCAGTTTCTCCAAGTTGTTCGTAAGCTTTTTCAAGGTCAAAAAGTACACCAAAACCATCCCACCAGTTAGAAGGTTCCCGATGTCATGGTCTAGTTTTTACCAAGGGGTCCGCAGACTGAACGATTTTGCGGGGAAAACCAAACGGAAAGTTTGAGAAAAACTTTGGCGGCTCTCCCTGAACCAGGGGGAAAGCGCCAGAAAACCATTCTTCATCCATTAATTTACAAGAATGACAGCTCGTCAGCGAGAATTTTGGTCTTTGGCTTCCCGCCAACTTCGGATCTTTTCCCAGGTTTGGGATAGGAATTACAAAAGCTGGTCCAAATAGAAATAGATGAAGAAAAAGATTCGATCCAGATTATCTATAATAGATCCAGCAAAAATGGCTATGACCGAGGATGGATATGAACGGAAGGCATGATGATACGGGAAGACTGACCAAGAGCACCCGATCTTTTGCTATCCGCAATGCAACTTGATACTCAATGCAAGTGTCTAAAAAGCGGCTTTGTAGTATGATCTTCCCTTTCGCTGTTGAAAAAACTGGCGGTGCTGTGTCAGGTCTCAGTTTTTGAAAGGCTTCCAGTGTAGCGGGAAAGAACTTCGAAGTTCGTAGCCAAAGCTATAAACCTTACAGCATTTAGACCGGGATATCCCTCGTGCCAGTTATAACTTCAGCCATAACGGGAGGACTGTTGACGTGAGTTGATTGTTGGACGCGCACGACTATATTTCTGTTAATTTCCACATTAAACGGAAGGGACGTGTGACCAGTAACAGCGTATTGTAAGTCGAAAAAATCAGTTTGCTCGTTTGACGACTTCATTCGCCGATGATCTCGCTGCGGCTGCTTTAAAAAAGATCATGTTGCATGCGTGTACGGGTCTTTTGTCAATGCCCTGCTAGAGTTTTCTTCTTTCTCCCGGTTGCTTCGTGCGCACTCTCTGGACCACCAAGCGTTTGCCGACAGCACTGCCTGAGGAAGATGCCGGAATGCAGAGCCCCGCCTGCAGACGAGGACGACTCTGGAGAATTGCAAAGGCATCTTCCAAGCCTTCGCAAATTGCCTTGTGAATGCACCATGATAGCTGCGGCACCATAATAAGAGGCCCACTCCGCTCGATCAGAATGCAAGCGGGAATGGGAATGGCAAGAAAGCCATATAAAGCTATTGCTAGTAATGATCCACTGCGAATAAATAATCAAAGCGGACCAGGGTAAAGCGATTTCACGAATGGAATGGGAGCAAAGGAAAATATCAATACAAGAAGAAGTGTGTGTATTCTAAGCGTGATATATTGATGGTCCGAGCGGTCATTGCCTTCCCGAGGATCATCGGTTAGCGTGATCATCTATGATCGGCGACATCGACGAAGTGACAGAGTCACCCCATAAGGGTGGCGGAGTTTGAAGTCTCCTAGTAAACAAAAGAAATTTAAACAAGTGTTTAAAAAAGTATTCAAGTAAGTATATCTTAGGAAATTCACTACTCGGAGCCAATAGATTGAGCAGATAGTAAGTCAGTGGACAAGTGAACTCTGCTGCTACTGCATGAAGTTAGTTTGGAGAGGGATTGGAATAGGGGATATATTGTGAATGAGTATTCCTCCTCCCCTATCATTGACCACCTCTTTCTATAGAGTTAGCGGCGATTTATATTCCGAGGGTTGAAAGACTAGTCTCGTATGGACATTAGTCGATTTCCTGTAAAACATAGCATTTCGGAGTCGTACATGTGTTTGTTATAGTGAACAAGTTTCTTCGAAATTAGGAATAGAGCCACGACCAATTGAAGGAAGATGGCCAAGCTATGTTATTATAAATGTTAGATGATGTTCTTTTGGACAATTGTCTCTTGTGACTAGGGGTCGTATTGGAGGTAGATCAAATAAGAAGAGGTGAGACGTTGATCTCGTGCGAGGAGGAGCAAACAATCCTACTGTGGTAAGTAAGTCATACAAACGGAGAAGAATTGGTTGTACGACTGCTTTTTGGAAAGGAAGTTTCATAGTTTTTGTGGGGGGGCTTCACCGATGATACGATAAAGTAATACAACGAGTCCATATTATGTGATTGTTTGGTGGGCGTTGCATGAAGCAGCAAACCGAAAACTGCTGGATGTTGATATTATCGAGCAGTATCAGTATCTGCAGATACAACAGATTTCAGAAATTGAGGAATGTGAAGTTGTCTCTATCAGAAATGGGGAGAAGGTTTCACCGAAGGGTGCATCTTTATGAGAATGCTGTTGGGGGTTATGAAATTGGGTACCAATAATGGATTGTGGATGACAAGTCCGATATTGGAGATTTTGCACTTAATTCATCTTGCGAGCTGATTTTGGGAGAGTTGACAGTTTATTGGCAGAATGACCCTCGGTTTCCCTTCATAACCTCCAACAGACCAGCAACGCTCTAGAGCGTTTGCGACTTTACTGGACAGTTTTCCATTCACTTTTCAAACGTGCAGGAAGCATTAGAAAGAGAATGGGTCTCACATCAAGCTCCATTGGAGTATTATCCAGCTTCATTCTCTATAGAATAGAATTCCCTTAGAAGTGACGATATAGAATTCGGGAGAGAGTATAGGAAGATCAGAAAGAGCTTAAATTATCTTGCCAGACTATTAGAAGGTTGTAGATTACGTTGGGTGTACCAATAGCTGTGATTTGTTTGAGACAATCGGTTAAACCATGCATGCTCTAGAAGTGGATATGGCGAAGGTCTCTTCTGAGTGTATTTTTTTTACGTCGCAGCTACGTGTTTTGTTTAAAAATCAGGTTCTCTTATTTAACGAATAAATCTTTAGCTTCGGACATTCTTTCCGTGTGCTGTTTTTAGAAACATCTTTCTTAGGAATTTTAGTAATAGGGAGGCGAATTAAGGACAAGGAAAACCCCTCCTCTGCATTAAAGTTGGTGAAATCTACTTTGGTAATATGATAGGGTTTTGGCCGGAATTTTTTTTTAAATTTTGTATCTGGATGAACGTTTAGTATTCGATTGCTCAGTTGTTAGACACTCAGTACTCGAGGATAGGGTTGTTGGATGCCTTTTTGGCGGAGATTTGAATCAAGTGCTGCTGTACTATTGGAGGAGTTCGCCATAGCAAAGGTGTGGCAATACAGGCAGACAGGTGCGAGGTAAGCTGTCTTCGAGTTTCACGTAATTTAGGGACGAATTCTGGATAGGACTGGTTTTGCGGTCTTAACACCGGAGGCTTGCAGCTGTAATTTGTGCGTAAGATCTCTTTC